>OZ037783.1:35583577-35628577 GCA_964035525.1 Porites cylindrica
TTGTTATCGCTTCAAACGCCACAAAATGAAATACTCGGGTAATGCACCACTTGCCTCAGACACAAAATTGAAATTTTCTTGTACCTTTCGCGAGATTTCTTCCCAGTTTTGAAGCAAGAAGAGCAAAACGTGCTACACCTGGCAATAAACTGTATGTGACGTCACACCAACTTCCTCTTTTCTCTCAGCCTCGTCCTGAGGATAGTTGAAGCAAAAAGCGAAAGGAGATTGGAAGATAGTGCAAAAAAACTGACATGGATGGTGGGGGTAAGGTCCTATTTCAAATTAATTCTAAGAACTAAAGTAAATTTGCTCAAGTTAGGAGAAAGCCAACTGAAAAGAAACCACGTCCATGTAATTAATCGGTCTCAAACTGCAATAAAATGCGCCTAGTATTCATATGAAAAAACAACCAAAAAACAGAGAAGCAATTTCCTACTTCTTCCTGTTCCTATAATTAAAAAGAATAATAATTAAATGAAGACTCTTAGAATATATCGATGTTGACATTGAAGACACATGCAGCTGTCGTTCAAGCCGAGGCCATATATTTACTCTCGTCGACTGTAACGTATAAAACTTCCGCTTCTTAGCACCTCGACCCCCACCCTCCGCCCCCCCCGCCCCCGCCGGCCGAGGACCGTCGATCTACAGAACAAAAAAATAAACCACGGATAGAAGCCCCCTCCAAATGTATTGAACCCCGAATAAAAGCCTCCCCCCCCCCCCCCCCACCAAAGAAAAATGTATTGAAATGAATTCGATGTAACGTGAAGTTTTGAAGCTTAATAAAAAACCAGAACAGTAAATACAAAACGTATTTTGATCATATATGCTCTTGGTTTTTGGCCATCTCAGTTTTAAAAGGAATAACACACAAACTGCACTTACAAATATCAGAAATAACAAACGAATGTGATCAGCACTACGCTTTTTCTCTCTGCCACTCATAAGACCCTCCCCCCCCCCCCCCCGAAGCTAGCGCCCCTCCGTTTTAAGCCTTGCTAAAACCCCTTACGAAGATGCACAAGCAGGGCAGTTTACTGTATCTTTATTCTGGTAAAATAGGGGATGAGTTGTTCAAGCGGGGCAGAGGGGGTGGAGGAAGTGGGTACTAAGAAAATCCCTGCATAGTCTTCATACTATTCCTCGTGAATTTGTTGTGCTACGACAGACAATGAAGCTTGCTGAGGGCAGGAGATATGGATGAAAATACATTAGCATACGTGTAAGCGAGAAAGAGAATACCAAGGAGCTCACGCCATTGGTTACCAAACCTGATGAATTCGACATTGCTGTTTCCTTGTCAATCAAGTTATCACAGCTGAGGGGGGTGGAAAAAGTTACTCCTAAAACTTATAAAGGATCTCACACATCAGGCAACCTAAGAAATACTGCATAAAAAGGTTTTTGTTTATCCCAGGGTACTAGTCACCAACATAATTTTCTCTGCGTTAATGAAAAATGTTGGCATTTTTTTCATAATTTTTAATCTCTCTGGTCATATTTCAATCACAAACTAGGTTTCCTCTTTGGCTGGCATTTTGTCAAGTTTCAACTCTCTCACACACACAAGGATCAGTTCCCGCAAATGATCTAACACAACCAGGATGGGCTCCTGACACAACCAATAAAAACAAACTCATGGGCTTGTTCAATGCATGGTTTTAATTCACAGCTTTCATGATAAATTATTACAACTTTGGCTCATACTGTGTGAGCTACCTGGTAGCAAAAGAGCAAATTTAAAATCAATATGACTAGATAGCACAATTTACAATATACTCTCAATTTACAATATATTCTTGCTAGAAGCAACACATACTGCTTCCATTTCTGTAAACCTTTCAGCATAATCATTGTCAAGCAACTTTTACATAATAATGGTAAAAAGGGAGAAGCAACACACCACTCCCCCATGTCGAATATTATATGACTTTTTTCTTTATCTTTATAAAAAAACAATGCACACTATTTTTTACTTTAGTAAAATTCTTTTATATTATTCTTCTCGGAGTAAACGCAAAAACACTATGGAAACACTGCAACGGGATATTTACAGAGGTAAACTCCCAGAGTTCAGTTTGTTTGCATGCATACACAGTATGCATAATGTCAAAATCTTAAGAGTAAAGTACCAAGATCCTTTACCGATCTCCTTACAACTGAAAATTTTAACTTGGGGAGTCGAATCAACATGATTCATAAAATAGCTAACTGCCGTTTTAACTGCTTGATACAAGCTACTGAAAAGTCACCGAAGTAACACAACGTTTTGGGTATCGACAAAAAAAACATGGGAATTAGTAACCACAAAGCGCACTGAAATCAAGAGGCCCTGCATAGAAACCATCTCCAACTGAAGAGGAAACAAGTAGGTCTTCAACTTCAGGCGACATTACTGGTTCGCCACACACCACATCTTCTGCACCAGAATCTTCTTCACACTTCACCATCGGGTCATAGCCAAGGATGCCTTTGATATCACACATGAACTGGTAAACATATCTTTTGCCATGTACTTTCTCAATGACATTCTTTCCATAGTAGTACCTCAGGCCACGGCTCAGCTTCTCATAGTTCATGGTGGGCTTATTCTTTTTCTTTCCCCACATCTTTGCGACCGTGGTGGGCTGGAGGATCTTGAACTCATAGTCCTCATCTTGGGTCCACTTGATCAGATTTCCACAGTTTGGATCAATTAACAGCTCCAACAGAAACTGCCACAGCTGGATCGGACCATCACCTAAAGGAAATCAACAAAACAAGTTTACTTCCTTGAAATATTTATGAGAAAAACAGATGTTGAAAAAATATGTCCGCCTACCTTAACCCCTCCCCACCCCCTCGCAACCTAATAGCTTAAAACTTCCTGTATTCATTCCTACCTCGATATTTCACAGGTGGTTTGGGTCCTCTCTTCCTTCTTTGTGTCTTGGTGGTTGTGACATCACTTGGTTCGGTTTTCACAACTATTTGCTGCTTCTCTGTTTCGTTGTATGTAGACAGTGGTGAACCAACCGGGCTGAGTAATTCTGAAAAAAAAAAACAATAAAATAAATTTAATCTTGAGAGAACAAAATAATGCATACTAAAGAATTTTTGAGGTATTAATTTGGTGTCTGGGTATAGACAAAGTTTAAAACTAACCATCAACATCACTGAAGTCACTCTGAATTCCTTCATCTGTGCTGTAAGCTTGTGAACTAATGTCACTGATAGCTGGACTGTGAGGAGGGCTTGCAGATGAATAACTGTACACAGAGTCACAAGAAGACATGGGAGATTTTGCTTCTTCCTTCAAGTTCAATAGGGCCAAAGGGTACTGTTCATGGAATGAATGCTCTTCTTGAAGTTGATCAAACACAGATAGGTCGGGAAAGTTATCCATATCTGCAAAAGAAATTGCCAAAAATTATCATCTCATAAACAAGACCTGTACACGTTTTGAGAAAGTGTAGGAGTTCTAAAAGATATTTTGTACTTTACACCCCCCAAAATTAATCAACTATCGAGAGATTGTCAATCAAGCAGCCCATAATTGGGATTCGAAACCACATTAGCATAACATAATTGCTTTGATAATGACAACGTGGTTTTCCTAGAACTCAGCGGGGTGCTGAAGGGCTTTTCCAAAGCGGAAAATTTAACGAAACAAACAACACGTACCGCTCTGCTCAAAGCCGAGATGAGGCCTGCCATTAAACAATTCTTCAATAGTTTCTGGTGCTTCATTTAGATCTTCCATGAATGATCGCCCGTCCGTGTATTCTAGAGCTGAGAAACAAGACAAAACAAAACAAACATAGCACGTTAGATGAAAGTGCGTCATTTTTTCCGCTTTCGCGAGCGAAAGTTTTGATACTGAGATATGTGAAGATGTTAACGAAAAAAAATCTAACTTTTTTTACCTGATGCAATGTCTTGAGATGTCATTTGATGTAGTGTTGGGCGTTCAAAACCAGGAACAGGAGTCCCTTCGGGTACTAATGGATGCTTTGCCGCATGAAACATCCCGTTCAACAGCGCAAGATCGCTGATCTTAGCGAAACCAGCCGGGAAACCATGGAAGAGATTGTTGAAGGTCTGAACAGAAATCAACAAAACGTGTTAGCTCTTAACTGATCAACAAAAACATAAGCTTAGTTCATGAATGCGTCGCATCTTTAAGGAAGTTTGAGACTTCGGATATCACTTTGTAAATTAACTCACATTTAACGGTAACGATTAAACGAAAGAACAGGCAGTGAGAATAAGTTCACAATTTTCTCCCCTTTGGTGTGAACAGGGTTTTATTAAGCTAAAAGGAGCGCTGAAACGAGCTGAGTCGCGTGTTTTACGTTCTTACCTCCATTTTCTGTAGCAAATCAAAATTTCCAACGTTCATCATGTTTTCCATCTTTTCTTGTTATCACTTCTAAAAGGAAAAAAGAAACGTTTTGTCAAGTCTTAGAAATGTGCTCTGAAGATTCCGCGAACTACTACACCAACGCGGAACTCTGTACCTACATCTTCCGCTGAACTACAGCGCGCATAAAAGCACAGAATTGAGCTGATTTCAAGTTCTAGAATCCTAGCTTACCTTCAACGTCAAGTTTATGAAGATCTCGGTAAAATTTTGCTTCTTGGTAAAAAAAAGATTTAGGCGTCGTTGAACACAAAGTCGCACAATCCACAATGGATCAAACCATAAAGCAGAATGACAAAATCGAGGCAACGACGAAATTTTAAGGCTTTCAAAAAATTTGTAGGCAAAAACAGACACATTACGTAGTTGCTTTATCTGAACCAATCACAAACCGAGAAAATACCGTGTTGGGTTATTTTAAGCAAAAAGAGGCAGTACCTTAATTGTACAAAGTACTTGACAGATATTTGACGTTTCTGGGTGCGGGGGAAATACCAGAGCCAAACTAACCAATCACAAACTAGAGGGAATATTGAAGTTTACTTTTTCCTGAAGGCATGTTTTTGTTATTTTCTTGGAGAGATTAATCAATTTCTCGGTAATATATTCAACAGCATTCTTCTGAGAAATATCAAAAACAAAACTCCTTCTATTGTTTCGTTCTGAGAATTGTTTTTAATGTATTATTCACCCCGTATTCTTAATAAAAAAAAGAGTGCAAATTCCCCGCAAGCTTTCCCGCGGAATATTAAATGCATCAAACGGCTTTCTTCATTTAATCAATGGTTCCCATTTTTGTATAAAACCATCGTCAAGAGCTCAAAATAACCTTGTGTTTCAGTAAAACTAGAAACTGAAAACTGAAAACATATCAGTTGGGGTTAATTGATTATGCATACTTTGCAAACAACTTCCCTTAATTCTAAGAATGCCCGAGTGCGAACGTGATGTGAATAATAATCAGCTTTTTTATAGCAAACGTAAGGGCTTTTGTCACGTTATTTGGCACTGTTGAAGTGCTTCAACAAAGACAGCTGCCACTCAACCACGAGCAACCAATAGCGCTTCACACAAATGACGTCAATTGCCGAATCGATCCATGACCCCCTAGCCTTCTTGCTTCAGACAAAACGTCTCCATCGAGCACGTGTGACTTGAGGACAGAAAAAATTGTTTTATTTTCAAACCCTTTTCAAGAGCAAAAATGTTAAATTCCTTTCCTCTTTTATGATCTTTCTCCCACTGCTTGATTGTTTATCCTCTAAATGGCAACGAAAGAAAGTACTTGCTGGGAATAAATGCCTTCATACTCCGCTAATGCATTATCTCAGAGGATGAAAGACTATATAATAAATACAGAATCTTAAAATCAGCGGTCCGTGTGGTTTCTGTTCGTGACAGTTTTCGGCTGCCTCAACATCACAAGAATTAATCAGTTCCAACAAAGCTACTTTTCCGTTTCTAGAGCCCATTCTTTTTTTTTTTCGAAACTTTTTCAAAACGTCCCCGGCGTAACATGCGAATTTCCAGCCGGCGTTTTGAGCGATGCCCTTGGCAAAAAAGAAAATGAAACGAGGAAAGGTTCTTTCCTTACAAATTTCCTCCCGCGTTAATCTTGGTTTGTTCAGTTTTGATTTACTAGGTTTAAAAGTAGGTTATTTTAAGATGAAGATTAATCGAAACCGCACAGGTATACCACCGTCAGAAATATGAGTGTTAGGACCGTTGCGTATCCTTCAAAATATAAGAGGGTTTTTTGGCAAAAAAAGATTGTTTCTGTAACCTATAATTGTGAAAGATTTTAAAATATGAAACCCCTTTTCTCACTTTCCGTGTATGCTTCTTTTTTCTTGCGTGGTCCCTAAGTCCTCGCGGTGATTCAGGATCATTTAATTGCTTTCAGTAATGGAACCGGTTTGCTATCTCAGGGGACTAGTTACAACATACAACCTACGTAAGGCAGGCCGTTTCTTATATTTATCTCTTTGTTGTTTTTAGGTATCAGAAACTATCGTTGTTTCCGTACAAATCACCATATTTCGAAGGCTAGGCAACAGTGTCATTTTCGAGCCTGGGCTTCCTGTGGACTTTGTTGATAGAAGAGGAGAAAAGGACTGGCAACTAGTCGTTAAACGGGGATCAGGGATCAGAAGTGGCGCATGCGCGCAGTGGTGAAGAAAGCACTTCTTCAGGCTTCCTCCCTCCCCTCCATAATGACACGTCCTAATACGAAATGTTTTTCTTCGGGCACTTTGTTTTGTATCCTCTCCCACCAGGCTCTTGCCTCTCCTCAACAATCCATCACTTCCAAATTCAACAGAATTTGATTATAGTTTTAGGGAAAGATGCGTTGGTAAGCCAGGAATAAAGACGGGATTAATTTATAACAGGCAGGTTTTTACGTTCAAACAATATCGGTTGTTAAATTCCTTAATATAGTTTCTATTGCATCTTTCTTCATTCCTTTTTAACCTCATTTTTCTCTCTTTGTAACATAAGATATTATGTCTATGGCATCCTGCAAAAATTAAGATCATTATTGTCATTGTCATTAGCATTAGGATTGTCATTGTCATTGTCATTGTCATTAGCATTATCATTATCATTATCATTGTCATTGTCATTATCCTTGTCATTGTCATTGACACTGACATTGTCATTGTCATTAGCATTACCATTATCATTGTCATTGTCATTATCCTTGTCATTGTCATTATCATTGTCATCATCATCAACTTATCATTGTCATTGTCATTGTCATTGTCATTATCATCAAGTTATCATTGTCATTGTCATTTTCATTGTCATTATCATCAAGTTATCATTGTCTTTGTCATTGTCATCACCATCAAGTTATCATTGTCATTGTCATTATCATCAAGTTATCATTGTCATTGTCATTGTCATCATCATCAAGTTATCATTGTCATTTTCATTGTCATCATCATCAAGTTATCATTGTCATTTTCATTGTCATCATCATCAAGTTATCATTGTCATTGTCATTGTCATTATCATCAAGTTATCATTGTCATTGTCATTGTCATTATCATCAAGTTACCATTGTCATTGTCATCATCATCAAGTTATCATTGTCATTGTCATTTTTATTGTCATTATCAGCAAGTTACCATTGTCATTGTCATTTTCATTGTCATTATCATTAAGTTATCATTGTCATTGTCATTGTCATTATCATCAAGTTATCATTGTCATTGTCATTGTCATTATCATCAAGTTACCATTGTCATTGTCATCATCATCAAGTTATCATTGTCATTGTCATTTTTATTGTCATTATCATTAAGTTATCATTGTCATTGTCATTTTCATTGTCATTATCAGCAAGTTATCATTGTCATTTTCATTGTCCTTGTCATTATCATCAAGTTATCATTGTCATTGTCATTGTCATTGTCATCATCATCAAGTTATCATTGTCATTGTCATTTTCATTGTCATTATCATCAAGTTATCCTTGTCATTGTCATTATCATCAAGTTATCCTTGTCATTGTCATTATCATCAAGTTATTATTGTCATTGTCATTGTTATCATCATCAAGTTATCATTGTCATTGTCATTTTCATTGTCATTATCATCAAGTTATCATTGTCATTGTCATCATCATCAAGTTATCCTTGTCATTGTCATTATCATCAAGTTATTATTGTCATTGTCATTGTTATCATCATCAAGTTATCATTGTCATTGTCATTATCATCAAGTTATTATTGTCATTGTCATTGTTATCATCATCAAGTTATCATTGTCATTTCTATTGTCATCAAGTTATCATTGTCATTGTCATTGTCATCATCATCAAGTTATCATTGTCATTGTCATTTCTATTGTCATCATCATCAAGTTATCCTTGTCATTGTCATTTTCATTGTCATTATCATTATCATTATCATTGTCCTTGTCCTTGTCCTTGTCCTTATCATTGTCATTGTCATTATCATTATCATTGTCATTGTCATTGTCATTGTCATCATCATCAAGTTATCATTATCATTGTCATTTTCATTGTCATTGTCCTTATCATTGTCCTTGTCCTCATCCTTATCATTGTCATTGTCATTATCATTGTCATTATCATCAAGTTATCATTATGATTGTCATTGTCATTATCATTAAGTTATCATTGTCATTGTCATTTTCATTATCATTAAGTTATCATTGTCATTGTCATTTTCATTATCATTAAGTTATCATTGTCATTGTCATTTTCATTGTCATTATCATCAAGTTATCATTGTCATTGTTATTTTCATTGTCATTATCATCAAGTTATCATTGTCATTGTCATTTTCATTGTCATTATCATCAAGTTATCATTGTCATTGTCATTGTCATTGTCATTGTCATCATCATCAAGTTATCATTGTCATTGTCATTTTCATTGTCATTATCATCAAGTTATCATTGTCATTGTCATTTTCATTGTTATCATCATCAAGTTATCATTGTCATTGTCATTATCATCAAGTTATCATTGTCATTGTCATTATCATCAAGTTATTATTGTCATTGTCATTGTTATCATCATCAAGTTATCATTGTCATTGTCATTTCTATTGTCATCAAGTTATCATTGTCATTGTCATTGTCATTGTCATCATCATCAAGTTATCATTGTCATTGTCATTTCTATTGTCATCATCATCAAGTTATCCTTGTCATTGTCATTTTCATTGTCATTATCATTATCATTATCATTATCATTGTCCTTGTCCTTATCATTGTCATTGTCATTAGCATTATCATTATCATTGTCATTGTCCTCATCCTTGTCATCATCATCAAGTTATCATTATCATTGTCATTTTCATTGTCATTGTCATTATCCTTATCATTGTCCTTGTCCTCATCCTTATCATTGTCATTGTCATTATCATTGTCATTATCATCAAGTTATCATTATGATTGTCATTGTCATTATCATTAAGTTATCATTGTCATTGTCATTTTCATTATCATTAAGTTATCATTATCATTGTCATTATCATTAAGTTATCATTGTCATTGTCATTTTCATTGTCATTATCATCAAGTTATCATTGTCATTGTTATTTTCATCATGTGACAAAGTCATAGTACCTGTGAAACAGTTCTATAGTATGTATGTTTGTAACACCATTGACCCATAGGTTTGCCACAATATTGTGAGATTTAAGACAACATACGTTCTTTGATAATTAAGTTCTGATGTAGCTTTCGTTTTCTTTCGGAACAAGCTTTCGTTTAAAAGTTGTTCATTGATACTCATTCAACTTTTTGTACTGACAGATAGGAGAAGATCATTAAGAGGGTAGCACCAAGAATTGTCCCTAAAATGATTAGCAGTCAAATGTCCCAATCAAGAACCCTTCACAACGATGGCAAAAGAGAATGACTTGACGATGACTAGTCATGAATAGGATAAATAATTTCCCAATAAGATAAACCCCTTTGTCCAAATGATGTAGGTGACTAGTCTGATAATTAGAAGATGAACCTACCCGAGGTTCAGTCAGCTTTCGCTTGGCTCAAGGGGATTCCCGGCAACAGAGGTAAGGGCTACGTCCTCGTCAGCTTGTGAACAAGACCTCTAGTCTTCAGCAAAAGGGTGACTGATAAGCAAAGGCCTTTTTACTGTCAGCGGTTTCAGTAACACTTACCGCGAGCGGGCTGAGCTTCTGTTAGCCAGTGCTCCATGGTCAGCTAGAATCGTAGAATTTTTTAGCTGTAATATGCCATACAAGAGGAATTTCCAGTTTCTTCCATCTTTGTCCAGAGCCAGGATATGCAAATAATAACACAAAGGAGGTGATTTTCATCATTTTGGAAATATTTTTTGAAGGAATAACTCCTGCGGGAACGTTAAAAAAATGTCCTTGAGAGACATCGCAGTTTGCCGATCATTAGAGGCCACAACATCTCTTTACACATTTTTTCCCAAATAAAAAATGTACAGTCAGGAGCCGATTAAGTAATCGGCTCCTGGTACAGTTAGATCCACTCAGATGATTACTGATTAATTTGTAAGACCTTTATCCACTGCTATTTTGATGCATCATTTGAACTGACGCATCGTCGGTTGTGGTTTGTTTATAACCATGCTTGATATCAGGTCAGTTGGGTGGAGATGCTAAATTTAGACTTGGTCACGCTCACTGAAAATTAGACTTGCGCAATGTTTTCGAGATAATGATTGCGCAACGGTTGCAACGGTCACGATTTCAATTAGACCTTTCCAGAAAAGAGCATAACGCACAGGACAAATGAGAGACAGATAAAAGCGCATTTCCACGAGCATTCTCAAGCAGAGGCAAAAAATGCTGCAGAAATAATACTTTGGCTATCCAAACTGGCTTTCTCCAAGTGAAACATACTGTTTAAAACATAAACTTATGAAATTATTTAAGGGAATTATGTAGCCATATACTCAAGAGGAATGACGTTCATAGCGTCATACGTAAAGGTAGCCAAGTTCAGATTACATTTCGTCACGTTTGTTTTTGGGCCACTCTCAGATTTAATAACGTATTGTGTCAGATAGTTTAAGATTATTAAGAAAGTGTTCAGTTACTTGCCCATTTTAGTTTCATGTTAGTTTAATCATATAAACGGAGAGATGGAACAGAACCTTATAAGAATTGATTTTCGAAGGGAACAACGTAATCGCTTTGTTTTCTGATTCGAACTGTGATAACCTCAAAGCCAAGAAAAATCCTTTGAATTTGTTGACAAGCAGGAAAGTATCATAAAAACTTCAAAAATGAACCCAATCCAAATTGCTGAAAGTCTGCAAATATTACATGTAAACGCAAACAATTCGGTGACGCCCTGTATTAGTACTTCAACTAAGTTATGGAGAAGTATATCAGACAGGTCCCCGACACATCAGGCGGGATTGAGGCCCCCTTGCCCGGGCCCCCATGCCGAGGCGAGATGATGATGATGAAACCTTTATTTAAGTGTCATAAAATTCTAGTACATTACAGTACTAATTGGGGACACTAAAACAAAGCTAATTAAAATAAAGTAAAATTATCATAATTAAGACTTAAGAATCTAAAATTCCTAAAAAATATGTACAATTTATATCAAATTAATCATATAAAATTTAAAAACATTTATCAAGAAGACGGGTAATCGGCTCCTGCCCCATACCCCCGTAATAACAATGGAATTTTTTTCCAGTTCCTTGGCTGGTTATTGCTGTAGATTGTTAAGAAAAACTCCTAACTCGTAAAGTTGTTAAAATAAAACTCCACAGGTTTTCTCAAGGTTTAGTGGAGACTAAGGACTTTTTTAATACCGGTGACCTTGGACTAGCGAGAGTTTCGCGTTAAACTGACTTGTACCCTGTCCCCATGGCAACGTTCCTAATGACGTTAGCAAGAAAGCCCCCAAAATAGAAAGCTTCTCACGGGCTGCAAAGTTTTATAAAGTACCATTAACATTCGAGAAACCAGCAAAACAGAACTGATCCCCGTAAAGAAACTGAACACACTCTTAGCTCATGTGCACTTTAAAGTCACGCAACAAAAAAGACAACGAAGAACACGTGAATACTCAATCGCGTGTTAGGGTCCTAACTTTAAAACGTTCCAATCGACCCACCGACCAAGCGATGGCACATTAACATATCCAAGCTGTCAATCAAAACGGCCCACTCTTTTAAAGATTAGGATCTGTGAGATCTACAAAAATGGAGAGATAATATTTGTTATGCGTGACAGAATGTTGAGTTGAGTTGAAGTTAAAAGGCAGTTCTAATACGATGTGTGGATCACATTGAAACCAGAGAATGAAAAACCCTCAACCACGAGGAATTTAAAGTGCCACAATGAATTTTTTTTTTTTTAATAAACCACGTGAAATTGCCTGAGGGACTCTGTACTCAGCATGGAATTCCCGTGAAGGGTGGTCACGGTTTAAATGTAGTTGATTAAAACTTTCGACTGTTATTTTTCTTAATTAAGGCTCAACGATATTGTATAATCTTCAAAGGGTAGTGAAGAAATTTTTTCGGTCGAAAGTACTGAAGGAGCGACCCTACTAAAAAATACAATTTGACAGGGGTGATGTGGATCAGTACACCCCACCCCACCCACCCTATCCAACCTTACCTTGTCATGTTAACACTGATTGGTTTTTTAAGCTTTGTCGTTAATCCAACCTTGGAAATAAGCCACAAGAAAGGTCATAGAACCTAAGCAAAGAACCCCTCAGAACCTTTTGTCAGGCCGCTGAATCGAACGAGGCTTTTGTCAGGAGAGAACTATTGCCCAGCCAAACATTCACAGAGCCTAAAAGCAAAAGTGCCTAACATTGAAAATAGGCGAAATCATTGCAAAAATTGCAAAGTAGGACTGCTGCAAGACTTTGAAATAAGCTATTGATCTTACTGTTATTTAGCTGCGTCATTTAATTTATTTACATCACAAAATTAGCACGCTTGTTTTCGTAAATCAACAAAAATTTAGATGAAATTGGAATTTCCATAAAATAAAAGGCTTGACTTATTTATGAAATTGCACAATTTCACTTCAAGGAGGTCTTTTAAGACATTTCCCACTGCGATCAAAAGACACAAAAAGCTTACCCGATGGTAAACTAATGATCAATTGTAATCTTAGATAGGCTGAAAAGTTTTAAAATGTAGCACTATATTGAGTGTAACAAAGCGAAGAATCCGGAGTTAGTCTGCAATTAATAGTTAAACAGTGTACTATTTCAAGACCCGCGGATCTACGTCAAAACAACATTCAGATTGAAAATTGCCTTCATCCAAGCGAATAGACCAGAACAGAACATAATGTCTCCCCCAGGGAACATAAACATAAACAACGTAAAACATTTTTCAAGCTTGTGCAATCTTTTGTATTTGAAATTTTCAATTATTTTTTTTCAGACCACCGTCCCGTCACTGTGAAGTGAAGGTCACGACATTCCACTTTACGTCAGAACGATTGACGTCATTCGGAATAATTAGTCATTTAAGAAGTTGAATTCTTTGAAGGCCTCATTTCAATTCGTATTAATCACGCGAACAGACCTAGAAGCAGGTCAGAACCGACTAGCAGCGATCGAGAACAACACAAGCAGGCAAGACTTTAGTGAGAAAGTTTGTGATTACAGAAGACTTTACATGGATGGCGTCTCCAAATAATCGAACAACATCGGTTCAGCTAGAAATAGCTAACGTAAGTAATCTTCACATCAATTTCTACCGCTTACATTGACATTTTGCTTCGTCGCTTTTCGATCCTCTGAAACATCCTGATAGTCACATTTTCTGAGAATCGGCCAACTCTTTTTTTAAACCAGCAACCAGCTAAAGTATTATTGACAACCTAGTTATCACAATAATATTCGAAGCGAAGCCTCAACGCGGTCTAATTGAGGCAAGCGTTGGCGGTATATTGTTAAGCCCAGATCCTACTAAACGTTGCATTTGTTTCTTGATATGAACTGCTTTTATTGACATGATTTTCCACGGTTCTAGTAGCCGGAAAACTCAAATATTAAGCATACAAGGGTTCCAATAATTTTGTAGACTATATGTGGTGGTAAATAACAGCGACTAGAAAAAAGTTGCGCTGTTACGATTATTTTTCGTCTGTTCTCTGCCATGGAAGACATGGAATATGAGTCGGATCTTGCGCGGATAACTCCTCCGAGACGATTGCTGTTCATCAAGCCATCATCAATCGGGAAAGCATAAAATGTTAACTGAGAATTGCTTCAATCGGTATCTTTTCATGGTGGTCGCCCCTGGGTACCTCAGGGGCCCGTCTGGTTTCTTACAAGAGTTGTCGAGGCCTCAGCAAAGACTTTTTTGACTTTTTGTTATTTCTATTTAGATTCATGACTACCTGAAAGGAATCGTGGACCTCACTCAGTACCATCAACGTAAAGCATTATGCCAGACGCTTAATACTAATAAAGAGTGTCAAGCAATACACACTCAGTTCAGTAGAATATTTTCACGGACGATGACGGCAAGCGAAGCGTTAACCATTGGTCACAACTCAGAACACGGTACGGTGTAAAATTTGATTTTCGTAACTACTGATTCCTTCAAAGAAACAAATAATGTTTCAATCTGTTATTCTTTCACTCCGCAAACTTTTTTTAAAACTTTTAAGCTAAGATATGTTTTCTATTTTATGCTTTAAAAAGATAATAGTTTGGAGTTTAGAGTCAGCAGTAAAAGTTTGAAAAAACCCTGTACTTAAATTTTTAGGGTGTAAACATTGAATCCATTGGATCTGTGCTAAAGATATTTTTAGGTGATGAGTCATGACTAAAAATACTTCATGATACGTGACGTCCTCGGCATCGATTAAACCTATTCGGTATTTCGCAATGCTCCAAAAACTAATTATGAATGTTAATCTTTCAGTGAAAGGTTTAAAAATTAATCTTTCAACATTTTAACCTTACAAAAGTGGTCTATTTACGCTTAACGTCTGTTAAGTTTTAGTTATGGAGGGAGCGAAATTCAGGGCAAAACGAAAACACTAAATGAAATTATTTTAGGTTATCAAGGTTGTGGAAAATGAAAGAGGGGAATTTTTTAATGCCAAAACATCCTTTTTCGGGAAAAAAATTCATCAGGCGGAAATACCCTTGTGTTGTATAGAAATAAATATAATAGAAGTGTGCAATAATTTTTAACCCAAAGAAAGAAAACCAGTTGAATTTGTATAGCTGAATAACGAAATAATTTCGAGCCTGTTTTCATTTTCTACAGACGTCTCAAGTCGTGTTAAGGTTACATCTCAGTTGACTTGGCAAAGACGGACGACATCGCCGGCGGAATCAATGTCATCAATTGATTCGGCTTACATGTCTTCGCCGCCATCTCCAGGACTGGACAATGGCTTCATTGACAACGTCTATGATGACCTCAATGGTAAGAAAATCACTCTTCTAAACATTTTAAATAGCTTAATAAAGTACGGCTTTCATTTGAATGGTAACACTTTAGGATTTCATCCACATACTCAATAGTTAGAATCACCTTGCACAGCTTAATAAACAGTACCGCAGGAAAGTACGGCTCGGTAACTTTCATTTGAATGGTTAACACTTTAGGATTTCATCCACAGACTCAATAGTTAGAATCACCTTGCACAGCTTAATAAACAGTACGGCAGGAAAGTGCTGCTCAGTACTGTAGCTTATTATTTGAATTGGTTCAACAAATTTTATATAAGAATAGTGTCTCGCGTTTCAAGTTTCAGATCTACAAAAACCAAATCATAACTAACAGGGACCGAAAGAACTTAGATAATCATCATTCCTTCGTGTAGTGACCTACGTACGTGAAGACAACAATGGAAAATATGATTCTAAACATGTCGTCTTTTTCTTCAGAAGGCTTTGAAAGCATGAGCAGTGCTTCAGGATCTCCAAGTTCCTCCGTGGACTATAATCAAGAGTTCTCCACGAGAGACGTTCGGCTTGGAAGCAAGAAAAAAAGCACCAAAAGAGGTGAGTTCTTCAGAAAATTTGCCATTAAACCGAGATAGAGGTCTTTTCGTGAAAAATTTATTATTATTTTTTTCCCAGAATGAAAATATTTCCCCCTTAATTACATGTGTTAAGTTTTGAAGGGACGTTTGTCAGGGGCACCCAACGAGGATATAGTTCAAAACCACTTAACATAGCACTGTTGAACGTATTTTAGTATTCAAACGGTAGATATAGACATATTTTTATCCCCTAAAAACTTTTCATCTGTTCGGATTTCCTAGCTGAAAGTCTAGTGATCCGAAAATTACAGGGATAAAAACTTACCTTCTCGAAAATTTCAGCCAGGAAAAGGCTCCCGAAAATTCTAGGTGGCCTTTTTTAGGGTCAAAATCTGTTAAAAATGGGTAATTTTACCATTTTGCAGATGTTCGAAAATCCTAGGAGAGGCAAGCAAGCAAGAAATTTTACAACAAATGCTCCGAAAATCCTAGATCTCAAATCGTCTTCCGAACAGATATTTTCCCGAAAATCGCCGTTGGGTGCCCCTGGTTTGTCCGAGGCTTTAGCTGAGACTCGTTTTAAACCGTTTGAAACGCTCATGGTTGTTTGTTTGTTTTTTTTTTCCAGCAGCAACAAGTACAGTGGATGAATCTAGTCCCAAGCCAAAGAAGAAACGAAACCGAGGTCCTAAGCCCAGAATTATGTATGAAGGTACGTTACAAAATTAATTTCAAGAAATGCGACTTCATACATTGATTAAATTGGCAAATAAGTTATTAGGAAGCAGACAAAAATTTGCTCTCTTTTCCGTAAAATGTTTGACTTCTCATTATAACTCTAGTAACGTCCGCCTGAAGTGCCTTATTAATCAGACTCAAGAAAAATATCCAAATTTCGTTTCGCTAAAAACTGAAAGCAAATAAAAGTTTGCAAAACGACATGCAGTTGGGTCAACTAAGATGTTTCAGTTGAATTGTCACACCATCACCATAGGATTTCAATCTCAGACTTGAAAATTTGAATCTACAGAGAGCATCTCATAAATAATTATTTTGAAGTGATAAGCTTATATATCTTTTATTTTTTTATATTTTCTTAGGCAATGGTCCAATGCAGCTATGGCAGCTGATTCTTAAGCTTCTCGTATCACCTCCCAGTTCTGAGCTTGAATCAGGCCTTGTTGAATGGACTGGAGAGCAGAAATATGGCTTCAGGATTCTCCAGCCAAAAAAGCTGGCAGAGTTATGGGGAAAAGTGAAAAAGAAGCCAGCCATGAACTTTGAGAAACTCGCTCGTGGCTTGCGATATTATTACGGCAAGTCGATGTTGGAGAAGGTTCCTGGTCGAGAAAATACCTACCAGTTTGTTTGGGACATTTCTGAAATCCTCGGTTATGATCCCTCTGATGGAATCCCCGCAGTTGCTCCCTCGAAAAGTGGGCTACCTGTTTTTGGCCAGAGCAGTGGTGTGACTGTTCCACACCCTGTTCCTGAGACAACAACTGTTGCCGACGTTCTTTTACCTGATTCTTTACTAGACAATAACTTCTCTGTTAGCACGAGTGATGCAGTTCCTGATTTAAGTATAAAGAATGGCGTCCCAGTTGGCCCAGAGTGTTTCTTTCAACCAGTGTGTCCGATGCCTCCCTCTATTCCGACCTATGGCACTCCTCTTCCTACTCCATGGTGTGGTGGGCTTTCTGTTCTCGAGTCATTATTCGAGGATCCACTGTGTGGTGTTCCTGTTCCTGACCCAGTCTTCGTTCCTGTAACCAATCAAGCGATTGGTTTTCCAGTCGATTTCCCACCCCCTCAAGTTGTCCCCAGTGCCCCATCAGATTTCCCGTGGTTCCCTGAAACTGATGTCAAGAGTAGCTTCTATGAAGCATTATAAGTTAACTTGTATCAAGTAACCAAACATTTTCCCGGATGCTGAGAGCGGTTTTTCAATGGCTTTCCAAATTTGTAAATCAGACTGTGATTAGTCGAAATCACTGAACACTTTCCTTAATAAGAATGTTATCTACAAAATGCGTTTTCAATCATTATAATTATAAAAAAATTGCATACCTGAATTTTAAATTGCTTTGTGACAATAACTTCTCATTACAAATTTTAACAAATCTAGTCACAAAATCTTAAAACAGCTCAAGTATAGTGGAACTCATTGAAAAGCTGCTCTCGAGCAAGAAATACATGTATCATGTATTCTTAACAGTTTTCCGGCGTGTCAAAAAAAGAAAAAAAAGACGTTCTTTCTGTACCTTTTTTCTGTGAAAAAAAGTACGGTGGTTTAAAAAGTGTATACTATGTATACGTTTACAATATTTTATTGCTCCCTATGGGAGCAACGTTTTTTAGGAAAGAGATTTTAATCTTGAAGAAAAAGAGTTAAACAAAATTTAGTCTTAAACCACGTGTCGATAAAAATCGTAGCTCAGTTTGTTTTCCAAAAACAACACAAGTAAATTATGTGACTTACAAAATGTAAATAGTTAAGTCGAGCCACACTTGCTACAGTGAGTAAGCAAGAACAAGTTGTACAAAAAAAACTGGAAACTGTTGTAAAAAATTAAGAAACAATGTAGAGAAGTGTAAGTATTATTACCATATTGTGCATGTATATAGGTCGTACATAAGAAAGAGCAAAATGCTCACTACAGGGTGCAAAAAATCACAAGATATTATTATTAACTCTTCGATAACGTGTTGTCGAGGCAAGGAAGCAATTTTTCACAAAGCAGTAACTATCAATAAATAAGGAAACTTTGGAAATGTTGGTGCTTTAGTTTTGACCTTTGTTCATATTTTAGGCAATGTAATAATCATTGTGTAAATCAGTATATGATTAGTCGAATTCTTAGCTTTTTACAGCTTGTATGTAGATTGCTTGTATATACTATTTACAGTTGATTTTTAGATAAGTAATTATTGCAGGAAAAGCAGAAAAAATATGCAATCGGATTTTAGTTATGTTAAAAAGTATCCCGATAAAAAATATAATTGAATACTTTTATAACGTTTGATTTGTATCGAATTAGTTTGGATGTAATAGTTTGTTTTTATCTGTTAAGCTTTTACATAGGGTTTTGCATATTGTAATTAAGGTCTTTCAATTATTTATTACAATAAATTCTTTGAAACGTGAATGTTAGGTGATTTTCATTATTGTAGCGGCTCCAAACAAGTCCTAACTCATGACGATTTTTACTCCAGAGACCAGTTTCACAGATCATTGATATTCTTACGGTATAATTCAACCGACAGAAAAATACAAAAAAACACTCCCTAACGTCAACTAATTTAATTAACTATACTTCAAGTGATAACTACAACTTGGGAGCGACTCTCACACAATACAACCTTACTATAAACTACTTAGAGCCTATTATTAACCTTCAGTCGCCACTAACACAAACTCACAGTAGACACTGCTATCACCAAACGTCCTGGAGCCGACTTGTTAACTTCAAAGTACTCCGCAGCAAACTGCTATAGCTTTCCCAGCATAGCTCTCCTATCAATCTCTGTCGTAACAACAACAACTAACTGAAAGCTCGCTAAGCCTTTATATACAGGCATTTCATATTCTAGATAGTTCTAAGAGCTTACCAGACTACTACTCTTGTGACGTCACATCGTGAGTTTCATCATCCAGCAGAATGTTCTAGACAGTTCCATTGCGTTACGATAGAAAGTTCTAGTACAAACATCGCGTGACTGGAAAACTCCAAAAGCTTGTTATTTACATTAGCTCTCCATAACAATATATATATAAATACCCAATGCAATCGAGTCAAGCAGGTTTAGATTAAACAACTGACTTATTGTTCAATAACTCGAAAGGAAGAATCACTTATACCGTATAGTATGCATGTTGTGCTAAATGGCACGTTAAAAAAAATCCCATCACCAGGAATGTTTTCTACTTCCTTGGTCCACATTGACGGAAACAAAAGTATTGACAAGTATTAGGATTTCACCCACAGACCTGGGAGGCTAGATTAGAACAACCTTGTACAGCTTAATCAACAGTACCACAGGAAAGTAGCTTCCCTTTAAATGGTTACATCATAAGATTTTATCCACATACTCAAGAGTTAGACAGACAGTTCACCAGAAAACTATTCATTGACAATTTTACGTGTAAATTCTCCCCATACTAAAACTTGTTTATGAAAAGATATTTTATCTAATCAGTTCGCACTATCTAGTGAATCTAGATGTTTCTGGAACATAAAAAAGCTTTAGACACAAAAAATGACGCATTTCGTCTTGTGTTCGACAGTGCTTTCAGAAGTGCGCCCGCCGTTTGAGATCATATTCCTACCCTATACACAGTAATTTTCAAGGAGTTATAATAACTCCTCCAGTGGGGTTAATTTAACTCCTTACAGTGAAGTTATTTTTAGGGGAGTTATTTTAACTCCAAAAAGGAGTCTAAAGAACTCTTTTTCAGGAGTAAAAATGATCCCAGATATTGAAGAGTTAAAATAACCCCAAAAAAGGAGTTATCCTGTACCTAAAGTTTTTACTTCACTTTAGGAGTTAAAGTAACTCCAAAAAGAGGAAAAACCAACCCACGTAAGGAGTAAAAATAACCCCATTTTCGGAGTTATTTTAACTCCAGACTGGGAGTAAAAAGAACTCTTTTTCAGGAGTAAAAATGACCCCAAATTTGGAGTTAAATTAGGAGTTGAAGTAACCCCCAAAAAAGCGTTACCGTAAAATTCCGAAAATAAGCCCCGGGGCTTATATTTTTGAAAGACCCTTTTTGAGGGGCTTGTTTATGGAAGGGCTTATATTCGGAGAGGCTTATCTATGGAGGGAAATTTGCGTTTCAAAATCGATTGGCCTAGCCTTATAGTTGGAAGGAAATTGACCGTTTTTGCTTTATTTTAGTTTGTATTTCACTGAGGGCAATTTCCAAGTACAAGCCCCCGGGGGGCTTATATTCGGAGGGGCGATTTAACGGAGGGCTTTTTGCGTTACGAGTTTGGGGGGCCTATATTTGGAGGGGCTTATACATGGAGGGGCTTATTTTCGGAATTTTACGGTATCCTATGTACCTAAAATTTTTATTCCATTTTTGGAGTTATAATAACTCCCTAATAATTACAGTGTATTTGCAGGGTATCGGAAATCGAGCCCAATCGAACTCCAATCGTTCGATTGACTTCGATTGGGTTCGGTAATCGAACTCACCCAACGCGTCTGCCTACTAAGCCCAATGGAACGTTCGGAAATCGAACAATTTAGCAATTGAAGATAATCGAACGAGGGGTCCAGCTCAGTACGGTAAAAAAACCTTGTACGGACGGTGGCGGCGTTCGCCAGCTTGAACTTGGCATGTGAACCGATGCTTGTGCGTCGGCCATTGACCGCCCACTCCCGTCGCACTTAACGTATTAATTCTACTTAAACAATAACGATTTTAGTCAATTGAAATGTCTTTACGTTGTCATACCTAGCTAAGAGGGAAATTTTTCCGATTTAATTAAAATTAAATTCTCACTGATTTTTATACCGTTTTTTTTGCCGAGGAAAATAGGACAAATCGCGTCGATTTTGTTCGATTGGTTCGACTGAGTTCGTTAATCGAACTCACCGAAAAGTTCCAGCTCGATTATGTTCGATTACCGAACCAATCGAACAACAATCAGACTGATTGTGTTCGATTGATTTTTAGTTCGGTTTGTACTCTAGGCCTTACACCCATTTTGAAATTACTGTTGATCCCAGCATAGCTCTCGGCAATGTCAGTGATCAAGAGCCATAACCATTTCCCTCTCAACAGCGTTTTCGGTTCCATTTTTTTTCCAGCAGCTATAAACGGATCGATAAATCAAACATTGATCCTATAATTATGGATGGATGAACTGAAGTGGCCACATGTCGTGCAAAATCTGTTCTAAAATCAAAGGTATGATATCAGACGAAATTGCACTCCGTCTGCGCAGTTTAATTACCATTAATGACTATCAATTAAATATGGTCATGCAGAGCTTTCTAGTCTTTAAAAGGGCCGCCTTCCTGCGTAGGAGCTTGAACACCCTCTTTCAATTCATATATATCATTTGAGCTTTTATCGAACCCTTTCTACATTCAAGGAAATTACAACTTGCGACCACCTGGTCTCTAAATTGATGCTCAGATTTGTTAACAACAAAAATATATGAAAAGAGGGTCGTCTGTCTGTGGTCGCGAGTTTCAAAACAAGCTGCACATACTACTTCAGAATTTGTTTTTTCTAGAGGGGATGAATCTCTCACTCAGTCAAGGCAAAGATGAACATTTTGCACCAGCTTGATCGAGACGAGGTTGCGGCCGCCGGCTAAAACTGCGTGGCTGCCAACTTTCTCCTCCTCTTTAAGCACTTTCAAGAGTCTTTACTCTCCGGACGGCGATCTGGCATGATGACAACTTGCCTTGGATTGTGTAAATGGAAGGAACGTGTCTCAACTGAAATATTTTAAATTTCTCACGAACATTTCTATTGGCAGTGTTTTAACTTGTATTTTGGGGCAAATTTCAACTATCTGTCTGCCAAGTCACAACAATAACAACAACAACTTTATTGAATTTATCTTCGACATGAAGATTTCAGTAACAAAACAATCAACATAATAACAAATAAAACAAAGTAAAATAAAAATACTTTGCTATGTACGGCTTCTACTCTACTCGTATGATAAGAAAGTTAAATCAGAGTACGGATTTATAACAATTTAAAATATTTTCAACATAAGAGGCACTAAGATTTATGATGTTTTCATCGCACATAAACATGATAGTTTATTTAAAAAAGCGCCTTGCAAGACATATTCGTGAAATTACTGTTTATCGAGTATAGGCTCTCCAAGAAGGTACCCCTTATATGCGAAAGTGTTGAGTGAGCTACATTTCAACAAACAGAGGAATTCATCACCAATTTCGGATCTATTACAAAGGGGGCAAAGCCTCTCAACTCTGGGTATCTTCTTCTTCAATGGTGGCCACGCCTAAAAGGGTGGTTGGCCTGTGGTACGACTAATGTAGCTACCGGGACAGGCCGTACGTTTTAATTTACCCTCTTTTATTATGCACTCAGCTCGGCTTCAAGAGTTATTAAGTTCATTTAATGAAGACAGTTTCAAATAACTACAACTTCTTTATATTAAGGAAACATTTTCTCAACATATACCTTTCTAAGGCACAATAAAACGATCATTTGAAGTTAATGTCACCGCCGTGGGCGCGAAATTGGCCAAATGGACTGCTATTGTAGACATAACAAACTAAAGGACCTGAGATTTAAAAGAACCTCATCAAAGGGGGCAAAGCCTCTCAACTCTGGGTATCTTCTTCTTCAATGGTGGCCACACCTAAAAGGGTGGTTGACCTGTGGTACGACTAATGTAGCTACCGGGACAGGCCGTACGTTTTAATTTACCCTCTTTTATTATGCACTCAGCGCGGCTTCAAGAGTTATTAAGTTCATTTAAGGAAGACACTTTCAAATAACTACAACTTCTTTATATTAAGGAAACATTTCGTCGACATATACCTTTCTAAGGCACAATAAAACGATCATTTGAAGTTAATGTCACCGCCGTGAGCGCGAAATTGGCCAAATGGACTGCTATTGTAGACATAACAAAGTAAAGGACCTGAGATTTAAAAGAATCTCATCAGCCTATAAATTTGAATTGCTCATTCCTCTTCATTATAAGCTTTGAATAAGCTGATAACGAAAGCGACATTTCAGTTGAATGCTTCACGGAAAATTAACCTAACGCCACCAAAACTAAGTCTGCTGTTCGTTTGATTTGCAGTAGTTTGGTTGAAGCCGGGATTGTCAGGTGAGGTTTTTTGATAGTTCTCTTGGTTAGATGGCGAATACATTTTTTGCCTGTATTTATGCAAGCTTATGTATCAGGAGCACCCAACGACGGTTTCCTCCTAAATACATTGAAAACACCTTTTAGGCTATCTAAAGTACGTTCAGATCTCGAGAAATGCATTCTAAGCGGCGTTTTAAAATTTTAGTTGTATCCGTTCGGCGATCCTGGGGCAACTTGAGTCTCTTCGAAATTAAGGGTTTCAGTCAGGAGTATAATTTCTTCAGAAAATTCTAGATGCAATTTAACGTTTTACGAAAGTGAGAATTTTTCTAACTCCTCTCTCCATCGGCACAGTTTTGAATCCAAAAATTTTAGGTCTCCTTTTTTCTACCAAAAAATAGCCTTACCTGGGACAGGAGAGAAGGAAATGTGAAAAATTAAACTTCAGAAAATCATAGGGAATTTATTAGATAACCTTCGCATCGATTCGAAAATTGTACATGGAACGGTCATCTAGAAATTTTTATCCGTCCTCAAGTAATAGAAATTTCTAGGCAATATTTCCTTCTCCTAACAGATATTTTACAGAAAGTAGTCGTTGGGTGCCTGCCCAAGGGGGGAGTGAATGATTTCCAGTCGACTTTATGGTGAATCTCAGCTTTTATGTAAACTATTACTGTATCTTGTATTTGTTTCAGTGCACAAGCTAAGGAATTAACTGATGATGGGTGCGAAATTCGCTGTATTTATCCTCTTTCTTTGTCTTTGTGGTGTTATGGTCAACCATGCTCTGCCCAGTGTTAAACAGTCTGCCGGTCAGGTGCCTGAATCTGGCTTGCGCACCATACAAGAGCCGCTCTGGCCCCGACGACGATCAGTTGACAATTTACCACAAAACCCCGGACCATTCGGCAAGAGGTTTGAGGAAAACGATGCCATCAATGATAAGAACTGAGGTAATACACACGTCTCTGCTTTACTTTAACCTCAAGATACATTCTCCATCTTTATATTATTGTAATTCGTATCAAAAATTTAGTAACATCTGTAAACCTGAAGAAGGCTGGTATGGCCTGCCAAAATATTTTTTTTAAAAAAGCAATACAGGTTGTTATTAGCTTTGCAGTAGTCTTTGGACTTCTCGTTTTTTTGTTCCGACTAGAATGACAGTGACAAAAATCTCTTGCTATATGAACCATCCCCGCACCAAACATTAGTAGCTCATGACTCTGACTAATATATAAATGACTTGCTTTCAACGTATAAGAAGGTTCGAAAATTCAATTTGGTTTTTTAAAATTAGTAATAGTGTGGCATGGACTGACAGTAAGTGGAGGTGTTGACCACCTGTTGACCGAGATCAAGGAGTAAGTTAGACTGTTCTTCCCTCTACATATAGTCGCAACAAGCACAACGAGTAAGATGCGATGGGGGACAATAGGATAAGAAAAAAGAGACGAAATGGAGATGAAAAGAGTCCATTGCGTATTACCATCTTTGTGGTTAACATTATGACGCGCGTTTTGAACTCGAAGTGTTTGTATGACCTGTCAACTTAACTATCTGATATCGTTGAAGAGACTAACGTAACTCAAGGCAAGAGTGTTTTTACTCTCACACAACCATCTCAAAAGAGCAATGATCCATTGCGCACTAAGGTGGATTCTCGCAGTTTGACTACATGAAGCGTTCAGTTTAAGCTGGACGGACTCGGCTGCTGTTTCTTCCGAGCAGGTGTATTTCAAAACTATATAGCACATCCTGTCTTGAAAAAAACCTTTTTGGCAACAAAAATAATTCAAAAAATGATTTGCTTTGCAATGAGGATTACACGCAGTACGAAAATCTATCATTAATAAATAAATTGGGCACTGTATTATTATATAACCAGTAGCTTTTCTCTTAATTGCAGGTGACTTTAATTGGCTGAGGATAAACCTGTTTATGCTGTGTCCCCACAGATGGGAATAACTTCTACTGAGAATTTAAGATGTGTTTAAGTTAATAACTTACTCGTTTAAATCAATAAACGCGGGCTAAAAATAATCAGTTTCCTGGTCATTTCTCGAAAAATAAAACTGACAGCAAATGTCTTGTTTTATTTACCAAATAATGGCCCCTGAAAAAGTCTACCAATTACAACTAACACTCTCTGAAAATGATGGTAAAAAAGGATAGATAGATAGATAGATAGATGCTTTATTGTCTTAATACCTTGCAGCCATAGGCTGAATTACGAAAGACATTACAATAAAAGGACATTACAATAAAGACATTACAATAAAAAAAAGTATATAAAATATAACAATAAAAAGGTAAAAAGTATAAAATTGCTACTATAACTAACTAATTAAACACTACTAAGCGTAGAAAACGTGACTAAAAATGAAAGATTTTTTGCATCGATTGGTCTTGCACAAAGGTAAGGCAAAGTTCCGATTCCTCCTTAGAAAGTAATTTGCTGGATTCTTGGAAGGAAGGAGTTTGTGAAGAGTGTGCCCGGGGTCACCCACGACTTCATTGAAGAGCTTTGAAGAAATCTCTTCTCTCCTTTAAAAGAGGGTTGGCAAACCTGAAAATTCTAGGGCCTGATTGCATGACATACCGGGGTAAATAATTCGCAATGCACGTAAAGAACTACATTTGATTGATTTCCTTACAAGAGGCAAGCGAGAAAACTGTTCCTTAACTTCTCAATCGCGGCATAAACCTTTCATGCGAACAGTTTGTCCAAAGCTTTTTTAATATACACCCTTGAGCAGTGTTTATTCCCAAAAGGTCCCTCTCCGTTTTTAGCGGAGCTCCAAAAAAACAAAAACAGTCGTGTCTTTTTCGGCGTTGTTTTCTGATGTTTGCACAAATATGGCTGGATAACAGAGAAAGAGCTAGAGCGAGTCATTGAAAACAAAGGAGACGAATTTCGTAGGAAGAAAAACGTGAAAATTCAAAGCGGCGGTGAGAAAATGAGAAATGCTAGCGGCCAAAAAGCAGCGGGCCAGCAAGGTGAAAATGAGCGGCAGTGAAAAATAAAAGGGAACATGAACACACGACAATACGACCACTCTTACGTGAAAATAATGTGTAATTAGAAAGTTTGACGTAATAGCAAGGCAAGGGAAAGACAAAAAAGCGTGCTTCACGTGTTTTTTGCTAATTAGAAGAAAAAGCATGCTGCACGTCCAATTGGTTTTTTTGGCTAATTACATCTACTAGTCTTGAAGCCATTTTCATTGTCGTCCCTGTTTAGCATTACGCGATTTAATACGCCTCTTCCGAGTTCTGAAAACCTTCACTTTCAAAATGAGGCCAAGTGCACAGGCTTTCTTGTGAAAATGAGTTTTATTTGCATGAGAATGAAAAATCAGCACTTAACCTCGATCGTTTTGGTACAGAGGCGTGGGGGAACTCGGAAATGGCCCTATTTTTTGTTTATAAGTATTATTCACCAGAGCTTCGCTTTTAGCCCTGGCTAAATCTATATATTATCTGTGCCATACATTGTTTTGCCCTGAGCTTCATCACAACGTAAAAAAGTGGACAGTTTAATTGAACGCCTAACAGAAATCGAACGACACCAAAAGTAAGTCTGTGTTTGATTTTTAGCAGTTTGTTAGTATAGGAATATCAGTCACTGGTGTATTTGATAGCGTCTTTTATAAGTGGATAGCTGATAGTTTCAACCGTTTCTGAATGTATGTTTTATTTCTTGCACTATACGCTATACACTGCCTTTGTTTTAATAGGCGTTTTCCTGCACAGCTGAAAACTGGACAAATAAAGCTGATCAGGGATGGGTCCGAAATTCACCGTCTTTATCCTGACTATTTGCCTTTACGGTGTTACTGTCAACCGGGCTCACGGAATCCTTTAAACGGGCCCATTAGCTAGCACAAAGTGCCTCAAGAATCCGCGCTAACAATACTGAAGTCCCCAAATGACTAGCCTGCGAAAACATCTGTTTCTCCTCGCTCTTCGTCGCTGGTCCCCAGCGACGGAGAGCGGGGAGAAACGTGTGTTTTCGCAGGCGACCAAATGATAGCCTGCGCGCAGACGAAATGAAACTCTGGTTAACTCCGTCTCTCCGTTAACTCGGTACTAATCAGAGTTTAGTTATCGTCTGCACGCAGGCTACCAAATGACAGCCACGAAATTCACTTTCTACAGAAACTATCCTTGTACTATAAAGTAGTAGCTAAAGTAGGACCTCAGTCGTACTTACTATTCTTTCGGTTAAATGATCATCTGACATGAGTTTTATAAATTATTGGCTTTCACACAACAATCCTAATTACTTTTCGCGGCATGCAGTCTCTGCATTGATGGAAGGTCTTTATGCCCCAAATTTTGCATTTAATCACTGAAACTATTAGTGTGGAATGGACTGATAGATAAATACAGAAATGACCGACAGATACAGCTCACTTTATACAGTCTGGGTGCAAAGAACGACGAGTAAGAAGGAACGGACAGCAATACAAGAAGGAAAAGAGAGGATGAGAGTCCATCGTGTTGTTATATTGGCGACTACACCAATATTTAAGACATGAAAACGTTTGAATGTATGAGAATCCCGTCAATCAAACGATACCGAATCAGTGGTGCCGGTACCTTATATGGCGACAAGGCTTTCAAAACAGGGCTTCACATTCTCGACGAATATGTTGGGTAACCTGTCAGCGAAGAAAAACAAAATCACATACAACGCTGAATAAAGATGTGAATATTTAGCCTGAGTATCAGGCCTTCCTAAGGGGCTAAAGGAGAGGAGATTTTAGATTTTAGATTGGGGAGTTCTCTCCCTTTTTCGCTTCCATGTTTCCCCTTTTCCCCCAGAAACGCCTGATACTCAGGCTATGAATATTTAACTACCTTCATTGGAGTGAAACATGGAGTGACACAAAACGAACACTGTCGAAGTGATTCATTCTGATATGGTTTACATATCAACAGGGGCTGATAAAAGCTCCTTAATACTTCAATTTGCAGTCCTATTTTGAATTCAACCAAGTGATAATTTATTTAAACTACTTCCAGTGACGATAATGGTAGTAAAGTAATCTGTCTTGTGAGGTGTTAGTATGTCGTATATAGAATCCTTTCGCTCGCGGCCAACCGGCATCATGAAAAAGACTACGTAGTGAGTGATTTTAAAATCTGGTTTGCCAACAAGCTTCTGGTTAATCTTGTGCAGTGGTCTCTATCGAATTTCAATGACGCGCTTACGAGTGGTGCTTCTCTGACAGGTGGAGGGTTAAAGAAATTTTGTTGTCAACAGGAAAATGGTTCTTATTTGATTTGGTTTATATAAATTAAGGATGAACAACAATAAATTTCTTTTTTTTAACACAGCAGTAAGAAAACTAATCTATAGTTTTTTGTACTTTCAGGATTTTCAGTGACTGACTAGCTCAGTTTAATTGTTCCAGTTCAAGCCGGAAAACTCACCACAGATGGGAATATCTTCATGAGTTGTTACCGTTGCCGGAAAAACGCTGTATCTGGATAACTTACTTGCTTTAATCAATAAATGAGGACTTAAATTGACCAGCTTCACAGTCTTTTCTTACACACACAATAAACATAATTACCCTTATAAGAGATGAGGCCTGTGCTATGAAGCCACACCTGGTGACTGTTCGGCGAGCTTGCGCGAAGGGCTTTTGTGATCGCATACAACTGCAAGAAGTCACAGGCCGCAAAAGCTCACCAATGCCGGACAACTAACACTCGGACTGAAATGATGTTAAAAAACAAAAAGCCACAAACCATTTATAGGTATTTAGTTTTTTTGTATGTTCTCCTAAGTAACAAGAAAATAACAGTAGACGTTTTTAGGACTGAGACAAAAATCAGTCTGCAGGATATTTTTTTTCTAAAATCACGCATAGCCCCCCACCCCTTTAAAAGTCAAATGGTCGGCCCCTAATTAGGAATGCGCCAGTCTGAGGTGGCGTTGCATTCCAAGAAGATAAACAGTTCAGTTGGACACCTCACGTACTGACTGAACACCAACAAAGGTAACTCTGTGTTTGATTCAGTGTACTGTAGCACGCAGTTGAGGGTCATTACTCTTGAAAGGGAAGAGTGACCTCGTTATAAATAGACTATTTCGGAAAAATCAAGTACTGGCATATTTGCATTGCAAATTACTGTCAACTGAATGCACCCTTAAGGCATGATCATTACAAACACCCCCCTCTTGTCTCAATTTACGCCTGTCACGTCCACGTACTCACTAATAAATTTGTATTGATAAAGGCCTTTAGATTTTTGCCAGTCTGTGGTTCTTCAGAGCTGAGATAAGGAACTCCTGGTTCGATTGGAATCCTCACGCAAATTCATCGCCAACATAAGTAAGTCTGTGTTTGATTTGTAGCAGCCAGTCAAATTTCGTGACCGTTCCTGACTTTTTCATCAGTCGCCGAAAAAACTGGCTAATGTTGAGAGGTTATTTTGGCAGTTGGGGACACGTTTCAGTGGCCGTTGCCGTTGTAGAGAGGTTTAAGAAAGAGTTAATGTATTTACTGGCCGCCGAGACAAAAAAACTGGCCTTTGTAGAGAGGTGGCCGTTAGTGGAAGTTCGATGACTTTAACTGGTGTCGACTTTTATTGTGAATCTCAATTTAAATTTGAACTATATGCCATGTCTTTTATTTGCTTATTAGGTACTGTTTTCCCGCACAATTTTACAGCTGAACTGATCATGGGTCCGAAATTCTCTGTCTTTATTTTTGTTCTTTGCCTTTATGGTGTTATGGTCTCCCAGGCTCGGTTGGGGGCGGCACCTCCTACTGGTTTGCACGACATAAAAAAGTCGCCAAAGTACCGACGATCCATTGAGAACATACTACCGCTGGGAGCTAGTGGCAGGAAGTTTCGTGAGAACGATGTCAATATTGCTGACTGAGAAGTGAGTTAAGTATAGCCTCATGTTGCGATAACACTGGCTTAATATATTACAGTCATAAAAATCTTTTCCTACATGAGGCATCCCGCCCTCAACAAACCTCTTCGTCGCTGGTCCCCAGCGACGGAGAGCGGGGAGAAACGTGTGTTTTCGCAGGCTACCAAATGATAGCCTGCGCGCAGACGAAATTAAACTCTGGTTAACTCCGTCTGCGAAACAGCGCCGAAATCCTTGTTCTGGACTTTCAGCTGTGTACCCAGATTTGAGTACGCGCCACGATTGGCCAGTTAAAAAAGGCCTTTGTTTTGTTTGTCGTGATCGCCGATCAGGTTGAAGGGGAATTCGAAACGCACTTCCGGTAATTCGTTGAGTCCGTTGGGGATCCAGAACAAGGATCTCTGCGCTGCTTCGCAGACGGTACTAATCAGAGTTTAGTTGTCGTCTGCACGCAGGCTACCAAATGACAGCCACGAAATTCTCTTTCTACAGAAACTATCCTTGCACTATAAAGTAGTAGCTAAAGTAGGCCCTCAGTCGTACTTACTATTCTTTTGGCTAAATGATCATCTGACATGAGTTTTATAAATTATTGGCTTTCACACAACAATCCTAATTACTTTTCGCGGCATGCAGTCTCTGCATTGATGGAAGGTCTTTATGCCCCAAATTTTGCATTTAATCACTGAAACTATTAGTGTGGAATGGACTGATAGATAAATACAGAAATGACCGACAGATACAGCTCACTTTATACAGTCTGGGTGCAAAGAACGACGAGTACGAAGGAAAGGACAGCAATAGAAGAAGGAAAAGAGAGGATGAGAGTCCATCGTGTTGTTATATTGGCGACTACGCCAATATTTAAGACATGAAAACGTTTGAAAGTATGAGAATCCCGTCAATCAAACGATACCGAATCAGTGGTGCCGGTACCTTATATGGCGACAAGGCTTTCAAAACAGGGCTTCACATTCTCGACGAATATGTTGGGTAACCTGTCAGTGAAGAAAAACAAAATCACATACAACGCTGAATAAAGATGTGAATATTTAGCCTGAGTATCAGGCCTTCCTAAGGGGCTAAAGGAGAGGAGATTTTAGATTTTAGATTGGGGAGTTCTCTCCCTCTTTCGCTTCCATGTTTCCCCTTTTCCCCCAGAAACGCCTGATACTCAGGCTATGAATATTTAACTACCTTCATTGGAGTGAAACATGGAGTGACACAAAACGAACACTGTCGAAGTGATTCATTCTGATATGGTTTACATATCAACAGGGGCTGATAAAAGCTCCTTAATACTTCAATTTGCAGTCCTATTTTGAATTCAACCAAGTGATAATTTATTTAAACTACTTCCAGTGACGATAATGGTAGTAAAGTAATCTGTCTTGTGAGGTGTTAGTATGTCGTATATAGAATCCTTTCGCTCGCGGCCAACCGGCATCATGAAAAAGACTACGTAGTGAGTGATTTTAAAATCTGGTTTGCCAACAAGCTTCTGGTTAATCTTGTGCAGTGGTCTCTATCGAATTTCAATGACGCGCTTACGAGTGGTGCTTCTCTGACAGGTGGAGGGTTAAAGAAATTTTGTTGTCAACAGGAAAATGGTTCTTATTTGATTTGGTTTATATAAATTAAGGATGAACAACAATAAATTTCTTTTTTTTAACACAGCAGTAAGAAAACTAATCTATAGTTTTTTGTACTTTCAGGATTTTCAGTGACTGACTAGCTCAGTTTAATTGTTCCAGTTCAAGCCGGAAAACTCACCACAGATGGGAATATCTTCATGAGTTGTTACCGTTGCCGGAAAAACGCTGTATCTGGATAACTTACTTGCTTTAATCAATAAATGAGGACTTAAATTGACCAGCTTCACAGTCTTTTCTTACACACACAATAAACATAATTACCCTTATAAGAGATGAGGCCTGTGCTATGAAGCCACACCTGGTGACTGTTCGGCGAGCTTGCGCGAAGGGCTTTTGTGATCGCATACAACTGCAAGAAGTCACAGGCCGCAAAAGCTCACCAATGCCGGACAACTAACACTCGGACTGAAATGATGTTAAAAAACAAAAAGCCACAAACCATTTATAGGTATTTAGTGTTTTTGTATGTTCTCCTAAGTAACAAGAAAATAACAGTAGACGTTTTTAGGACTGGGTGTTAGGTTCCAAACAATACTGAGACAAAAATCAGTCTGCAGGATATTTTTTTTCTAAAATCACGCATAGCCCCCCACCCCTTTAAAAGTCAAATGGTCGACCCTAATTAGGAATGCGCCAGTCTGAGGTGGCGTTGCATTCCAAGAAGATAAACAGTTCAGTTGGACACCTCACGTACTGACTGAACACCAACAAAGGTAACTCTGTGTTTGATTCAGTGTACTGTAGCACGCAGTTGAGGGTCATTACTCTTGAAAGGGAAGAGTCACCTCGTTATAAATAGACTATTTCGGAAAAATCAAGTACTGGCATATTTGCATTGCAAATTACTGTCAACTGAATGCACCCTTAAGGCATGATCATTACAAACACCCGCCTCTTGTCTCAATTTACGCCTGTCACGTCCACGTACTCACTAATAAATTTGTATTAATAAAGGCCTTAAGATTTTTGCCAGTCTGTGGTTCTTCAGAGCTGAGATAAGGAACTCCTTGGTCGATTGGAATCCTCACGCAAATTCATCGTCAACATAAGTAAGTCTGTGTTTGATTTGTAGCAGCCAGTGAAATTTCGTGACCATTCCTGACTTTTTCATCAGTCGCCGAAAAAACTGGCTGTTGTTGAGAGGTTATTTTGGCAGTTGGGGACACGTTTCAGTGGCCGTTGCCGTTGTAGAGAGGTTTAAGAAAGAGTTAATATATTTACTGGCCGCCGAGACAAAAAAACTGGCCGTTGTAGAGAGGTGGCCGTTAGTGGAAGTTCGATGACTGTAATTGATGTCGACTTTTATTGTGAATCTCAATTTAAATTTGAACTATATGCCATGTCTTTTATTTGCTTATTAGGTCCTGTTTTCCTGCACAATTTTACAGCTGAACTGATCATGGGTCCGAAATTCTCTGTCTTTATTTTTGTTCTTTGCCTTTATGGTGTTATGGTCTCCCAGGCTCGGCTGGGGGCGGCACCTCCTTCTGGTTTCCACGACATAAAAAAGTCGCCAAAGTACCGACGATCCATTGAGAACATACTACCGCCGGGAGATAGTGGCAGGAAGTTTCGTGAGAACGATGTCAATATTGCTGACTGAGAAGTGAGTTAAGTATAGCCTCATGTTGCGATAACACTGGCTTCTTATATTACAGTCATAAAAATCTTTTCCTACATGAGGCATCCCGCCCTCAACAAACCCAGCTCAACTGTATTTACTTTAATTCAGCAACTATTGTTTTGGCCAAAAGAATAACTGAACTGAGTTTTGAATTCATCAATGATTATACCCGACACACCTGTGGACCGGAAGTGTGCTTCTTTCGATCTGTATCAAGGAGCAAGTTTAACCTGTTCTTCCCTCTACGCTTTAATAAGCGACGAGGAAGAGTTGAAAGGCGACGAAAGGAAAGCAGATAGGAGTCTATCGCGTAATACCTTTTTGTTTAGCATAAGCTTGTTCTGAAGTGCTCGTATGCTCTGTCAAATCAAACTACGTGACCATCTCACATTGAACAAGAGACTTAACAATAAGTGCTTTTTTTTTTTATCTAACCACCTTATAAGAGCAATATTTCTGATCAATCACGCAGTCAATGAATCAAATTGTCTTCGGCGCTCACACACACGTAAGTGCGTTCACCTTTGCCGCTTTGAGTTTAAGCACGACACACCCAGCTGGGGTTGTTTCTCTGATATGTATTTTAAAACTTGCAAGGTATCCTCTGAGGAAACTTTGTTGGTTACCAAGAAAGCGACAAGATGTGCTTGGCGCCGAACTGAAAAAAAAACTTGTACCTTATATACTTAGCATGCAATTAAATTAGTTTTAGTGCATACAGGAATGATGTAATCATTAGCTGTTCTATGTATTTGCAGGGCTTCAAGTGGCTGAGGGCACACTAGAAAGGCTGTCAAGATATCTAACACTTATAGGAATATCTACATAAGTAACTGGGCTTCAAGTGGTTGAAGGCACACCAGAAAGGCTGTCAAGATATCTTAACACTTATAGGAATATCTACATAAGTAATTGTTGTTACTGTCGTAAAAACATGCAATAGGTGTATCTGCATAACTTACAAGTTTAAATCAAGAATTTAAAATAACCAGTTTCAAGATCATTCCATGTCATTCAGTCTGAAGAAATTTCCATGTTGATGTTCTTAAAAGGATGTAAGTTATTCTTGTTGTGGCATATATCAATAAATAGAGGTTAACCCTTTCAGGGATTTGCCTTGTAAGCGTTCAGATTTGAAGTCACACGGGTGACCATAATACTCCTTTAAACAACCAAGCCAACAAGAGTACATGTATGTTATCTGCTGAAGTAATTTTATAGTCAAGGAATAATAATCTGGTAAACTATGAACCAAAAAAAGCAAAAATGCTTCACGTTTGGGTTCAAAAAATGCCCACATAATTGCAAGTATAATATATATTTTTTACAATCAATTCATTAAGACTTTTTGAAGAAACTTGTCAGCGAGGATTGTTTCACTCCTTTGCCTTTCATGTCACTGTGCGTCTTCTTAGCGCCGGTTTTCTTGACCGGTGATGGCCGCTTCTCGTAAGACACGGGTGGTTTGATAATTATTTGGGGTTCATCATCACTCGCATCTGTGGACTCACTTTCCCAAACTTTCTCAGTCACTGTAAGAAAAAAAAAAAAGAGAACCTTAAGATCTAACGACGGTGACGGCCACGCGAACGTCAAAAGAGAAATAGGTTTAGATTGGCAAAACAACAACTTTGCACGTGCATCAGGTTTTTTTAGTAAAATACGATGTGAAAGTGCCTAATTTCACTAACAATTCAACTCCAGAAGAATTCGCCTATACTTGACAAAGTAAGTTAGTTGGAATAATCGCGATAAAGACTGAAAATCGCGAATTCACCACTTTCACAAGGACCATAATACACCTTTTTTGCCCCCCCAAATTTTGCATATCCGTTGTTTTCAATTTCTCCTGGGTATTACAGCCGTCTCTAGAGAAATCCAATACGATGGTTATGCAAAATTTGAAGGGGGTAAACAAGATGCATCATGGTCTATGTGCAAATGGTGGATGCACTTCTACGTGACGTTTCGCCGACGTCACTGTTCTCGGAAAAATGTTAGTCAACAATCTACCAAAACATTCGTCTAGTCAAGTCGACACAGGACACATGTAACCTTCATCGTTTACGAAGGTTTTGAATTTCATCACTTTTTTTTGCTTCCGAGCGGGCCTACTCGCTTCTTTAACTGCGGTTTGCTGTTGCTGCCGCTGTTACATTTTATAAATTATTAGCTTTCACATGCAGGTTCCAAATTCATTACCATCCTAATTATTTTTCTCGGCAGTCTCTGCATAATAGAAGGTCTTTATATCCCAATTTTGCATTTAATCACTGAAACTATGAGGGTGGAATAGACTGATAGATTGGCTGCAACGAGTAAGAAGGAATGGACAGCAATAGAACAAGGAAAAGAGAGGATGGGAGTCCATCGCGTGTTGTTATACACCCTGTATTTGTGATTACACCAATATGTAAAACGTTTGAAGGTATGAAATTTCCGTCAGTCAAACGATACCGAAACAGCGGTGCCGGTACCTTATATGGGAACGAGCGGATCAAAACACGGCTTCACATTCTTGACGAATATGTTGGGTAACCTGTCAGTGAAGAAAAACAAAATCACTACCTTCATTGGAGTAACACCGCAAACGAACACTGTCGAAGTGAGTTATTCTGATATGGTTTACATGTCAACAGAGGCTCTTAAAAGCTCCTTGATACCTCAATTTGCAGTTCTATTTTGAATTTAACCATGAGATAATCTATTTAAACTACTTCCAGTGACGATAATGGTAGGAAAGTAATCTGACTTGTGAGGTGTTAGTATGTCGTATATAGAATCTTTTCGCTCGCGGCCAACCGGCATCATGAAAAAGACTACGTAGTGGGTGATTTTAAAATCTGGTTTGCCAACAAGCTTCTGGTTAATCTTGTGCAGTGGTCTCTATCGAATTTTAATGTCGCGCTTACGAGCGGTGCTTCTCTGACAAGTGGAGGTCTAAAGAAATTTTGTTGTCAACAGGAAAATGATTCTTGTTTGCTTTGTTTTATATATATTAAGGATGAACAACAATAAATTTCTTTTTTTTAACACAGCAGTAAGAAAACTAATCTATAGTTTTTTGTACTTTCAGGATTTTCAGTGACTGACTAGCTCAGTTTAATTGTTCCAGTTCAAGCCGGAAAACTCACCACAGATGGGAATATCTTCATGAGTTGTTACTCAGTGTTGTCGTAAAAAAAGCTGTATATGGATAACTTACTTGCTTTAATCAATAAATGAGGGCTTAAATTGATCAGTTTCACAGTCTTTTCTTACACACATAACAAACATAATTACCCTTATCTGAGATAAGGCCTGTTTTATGACGCCACACCTGGTCACTGTTCGGCGAGCTTGCACGAAGAGATTTTGTGATCGCATACAACTGCAAGAAGTCACAGGCCGCAAAAGCTCACCAATGCCGGACAACTAATACTCCGAAAATGATGTTAAAAAAACAAAAAGCCACAAACCATTTATAGGTATTTAGTTTTTTTGTATGTTCTCCTAAGTAACAAGAAAATAACACTAGACGTTCTTAGGACTGGGTGTTAGGTTCCAAACAATACTGAGAGAAAAATCAGTCTGCAGCATATATTTTTTTAAAAATCACGCATAGCCCCGCCCCTCCCCCCACCCCTTTAAAAGACAAATGGTCGGCCCCTAATTAGGAATGCGCCAGTCTGAGGTGGCGTTGCATTCCAAGAAGATAAAAAGTTCAGCTGGACACCTCACTTACTGACTGAACACCAACGAAGGTAATTCTGTGTTTGATTCAGTGTACTGTAGCAAGCAGTTGAGGGTCATTACTCTTGAAAGGGAAAAGTCACCTCGTTATAAATAGACTATTTCGGAATAATCAAGTACTGGTATATTTGCATTCCAAATTACTGTCAACTGAATGCAAAGTTAAGCGATGATCATTACAAACACCCCCCTCTCGTCTCAGTTTACGCCTGTCAAGTCCACGTACTCAATAATAAATTTGTAAAAGGCCTTAAGATTTTTGCAGTCTGTGCTTCTTCAGAACTGAGATAAGGAACTCCTGGTTCGATTGGAATCCTCACGGAAATTCATCACCAATTGCAACATAAGTAAGTCTGTGTTTGATGATTTGTAGGAGGTTAGTGAAGGATCAACATGTTTAGCCATGCGGAAGAGCCTCTTTCATTTCACACGGACAAATATATTGATAGGGACAATACAGTCGATCGTCTCTACAACGGCCACCACGGGAACAGAGGAAAGTGGCCACTGAAGAGAGGTGGCCGTTATGGGGAAGTAGAGCTTTCACGTGACAAATTCTATTTAGGGAGTACAACATCGGTTATTGAGTTAAGTTCATGCTTACTGCATCCCATAATGTTAATCCAGTCATAAATAATTTAGAGAGAGATAAGATACACAAAAAAAATTGAATGTCTCAAATCAAAATATTAACGCCACAAAACGAACAAGTATCGTAGTCAATTTATGCTTACTGTAGCAGTATAAATGAAACACAATCAAAATACGATGCCGCGATTAGTCATCAACGCGCCTTACGGATCAAATTTCGTAACCATTCCTGACTTTTTCATCAGTCGCTGAAAAAACTATCCGTTGTTGAGAGGTTATTTTGGCAGTTGGGGACACGTTTCAGTGGCTGTTGCCGTTGTAGAGAGGTTTAAAAAAGAGTTAAGTATTCACTGGCCGCCGAGACAAAAAAGTGGCCGTTGTAGATAGGTGGCCATTGGTTCGACTGCAATTGATGTTGATTTTCATGGTGAATCGCAATTTAAATTTGAACTATATACCATGTCTTTTATTTGTTTAATAGGTACTGTTTTCCCGCACAATTTTAGAGCTGAACTGATGATGGGTCCGAAATTCTCTGTCTTTATTTTTGTCCTTTGCCTTTATGGTGTTATGGTCTCCCAGGCTCGGCTGGGGGCGGCACCTCCTATTGGTTTGCACGACATAAAAAAGTCGCCAAAGTACCGACGATCCATTGAGAATAAACCACCAAGGGGAGCTCATGGTATGAGGTTTCGTGAGAACGATGTCAAGATTGGTGAGAAGTGAGGTAAGTATAGGCTCATGTTGCGATAACACTGGCTTCATAAATTAGAGTCACAAAAATCTTTTCCTACATGAGGCATCTCGCCCTCAAGAAACCCAGCTCAACTGTATTTACTTTAATTCAGCAACTATTGTTTTGGTCAAAAGAATAACTGAACTGAGTTTTGAATTCATCAATGATTATACCCGACACACCTTTGGACCGGAAGTGTGCTTGTATCGATCTGTATCAAGGAGCAAGTTTAACCTGTTCTTCGCTCTAAGCTTTAATAAGCGACGAGGAAGAGTTGAAAGGCGACGAAAGGAAAGCAGATAGGAGTCCATCGCGCATTACCTTTTTGTTTAACATAAGCCTGTTCTGAAATGCTCGTATGCTCTGTCAATTCAAACTCCGTGACCATCTCACATTGAACAAGAGACTTAACAATAAGTGGTTTTTTTTTTAATCTAACCACCTTATAAGAGCAATATTTGTGATCAATCACGCAGTGAATGAATCAAATTGACTTCAGCGCTTACGCGCACGTAAGTGGGTTCAGCTTCACGGCTTTGAGTTTAAGCACGACACACCCAACGGGGCTTACGTCTCTGACATGATGTATTTTAAAACTTGCAAGGTATCTTCTGAGGAAACTTTGTTGGTTATTAATAAAGCGACTAGATGTGCTTGGAGCCGAATTAAAAGAAAATCATTTGTGCTCTATATCTTCAGCATGCAATTAAATTAGTTTTAGTGAATACATGAACGATGTAATCAGTGGCCGTTCTATGTATTTGCAGGGCAAGTGGCTGCGGGCACACCAGAAATGCTGTCAAGATATATTAACACTGATAGGAATATCTACATAACTAGATGTAGCTTAGATGTTATTACTGTGGTAAAAACGTGTATCTGGAATCAATAAAGGCGGGTTTAAAATAACCAGTTTCAAGATCATTCCATGTCATTCAGTCTGCAGAAATTTCCATGTTGACGTTCTTAGGATGTAAGTTATTCTTGTTGTGGCATATATCAATAAACAGGGATCAACCCCTTTCAGGAATTAGCTTTGTGAGCATTCAGATTTGAAGTCACACGGGTGACCATAATACTCCTTTAGACAACCGAGTCCAGAAGCGGAGTTCATTTAAATTATCTGCTGAAGTAATTTTTTAGTCAAGGAATAATAATCTGGTAAACTATGAACCAAAAAAAGCAAAAATGCCTCATGTTTGGGTTCAAAAAATGCATAAGTACAAGTATAATGTACATTTTTTACAATCAATTCATTAAGACTTTTTGAAGAAACTTGTCAGCGAGGATTGTTTCACTCCTTTGCCTTTCATGTCACTGTGCGTCTTCTTAGCGCCGGTTTTCTTGACCGGTGATGGCCGTTTCTCGTGAGACACGGGTGGTTTGATAATTAATTGGGGTTCATCATCACTCGCATCTGTGGACTCACTTTCCCAAACTTTCTCAGTCACTGTAAGAAAAAAAAATAGGGACCTTAAGATCCAACGACGGCGACGGCCACGCGAACGTACATGCATACATACATGCATACATAAACTTTATTAAAGTGTCAAGGTATTTAGCTAAAAGCTAATTGTGGACACTAAAAAGACGTCAAAAGAGAAATAGGTTTAGATTGGCAAAAAAAAAAAAAAACTTGGCACGTGCATCACGCGTACATTACGTCGTGAAAGTGCCTAATTTCACAAAGGATTCAACTCAAGAAGAATTCGCCTATACTTGAAAAAGTAAGTTAGTTGGAATAATCGCGAGGAAGATTGAAAGATTGCGAATTCACTTTTAACTGCAGTTGTTCTTTTTGTAAACGGTCGCTGCCATTTTTAAGACACTTGGAAAATTTTTGACCAGTTATTTAGGGCCTGTTTACATGGAAGTGGGGGACCCCAGGTAGGTGAGGTAACCCGCTTAGGTAATCTTACAACCCCGCCACCCCGGGGTGCACATTTTGGAGAGTATTGAATGGTCGCTAAGCACGTAAACAAGAAAAATGCTGGCAAACTTGGTGTTTTGGCGATTAATGCTCTTCTACACTCACGTGCTGCTCTTGCTGCAACCTTCAGTGCTGTGGCTTTCTATTGCAACCTTTAATAATGATGCAAAGCCACCGCCAAAATGAATTTTGCTCGAATTTGATGTATTCCGAATCCGACTCCGGCTAGGCGGGTTACCCCACCTTGAAACGTTTACATAGTAAAATTTGACCCCTGCTGAGAGGGTTACCCGGTCTGGCAGACCGGGTTACCCGCCTAGACGGGTCACCCCACCTATCATGTAAACGTGATCCAAGTAAAATGAGAGATTATATGGACAGGCGGGTTGGGGTCCCACACCTCCATGTAAACAGGCCCTTAGGGGATTTCTATTAAAAAGAAAGAAAATCACAACCCAGGGCCGAATCCGACCTTTCGTATCCTAATCTCTCTCCCTTACCACAAAAATATTAGTCCACAGTCTATCAAAAGAGTCGACTAGTCAAGTCGGCACAGGACACCTACCCATGTAACCTTCATCGTTCATGAAGGTTTTGGATTTCATCACTTTTTTTCGCTTCCGTGCGGGCCTACTCGCGTCTTTCTCTACGGTTTGTTGCTGCTGCTGTCGAGGTAATGGGCTTCCACTTTTAGTGGATTCTTGGTCTGGAGAAACCTCTTTATTTGCTTCCGCATTTGTCACTTTCTCCTCTTTTTCTAGATAAACAAATTCATAACAAAGTAAACACTGTATTTTTTATTTTTACTGAACTGTGAATTCATCGTAAGTAAAAATAAAAACATCATTGAGCTAGCCTCAGGCCAGCATTAGCCAAGTACTGGGCCAATGCAATAACCGACTTACCATCTTCACTGCTACCTTCATTGGGAAGTTCTTTCATTCGCTTTCTTCTTTTTCTTGGCTTCTCTTCTGTTTCTTCATCTAAAGTGGAAGTAAAACGTGTCTTTAGAGATAATTTATGTTCCAATTTCCTGTGCTAATCTCAGGACACTTGGCCATTGTACCACTTACTTACAAACACTATATTCTAACCTGCTTTTAGCAAGTTCAAGTCCAAGTTTATTAAAAAACTTGGATACAGGCCATAGTTAATCCTTGCCCGCAAAGCAGCCTGAGAAAACAGCCGAAATTTCCCCACGCCACCACTGGTTTCCCTGCAAAATGACAAATTTTTTCCACTCAGCAGCACAGCAACCAATCTGATCTGGGTGGTGGCACGTCATCAGTATGGAATTTGTTTGCTTGTTTCTCAGACGTCATTTCGCAGGGAAACCTGTGGTGACGTCATGAAATGTCAGCTGTTTTCTCAGCATTACCTGCTTTTTATGGACATCTCTCCTAAGAAGAGACTTGTTTGAGTCTCAGCGGGTATCTGCTTACGGGAGGACTGAATTTAATAAATTATCTATATTATCAATATTAATCAAATAACGATTTCGTCACCTGACTCAGCTATAACAGCTTTCTTTTTTCTTGCTTTATTGCTATGAAAAGAAAAAGCAAATTTAATCACTTACTGTAACAAGAAAAGAATACATAGAGAACAGGTGCCTTAAATTTGTTTAGTAAAACTCTCTTTATGAAACTAACATCCCATAAAAAATTAACAATAAGTGAATTATAAACAACAACTTAGAGGTAGCAACATCCACTCAGTGGCTCTTCATCTAGCTGATTCCTGGTCAAACTGGAATTTGGAAATGTTAATTTTGCCCAGAGGGGAAAACGGAGTACCTGGAGAAAAACCTCTGAAAGCAAAGGAGAGAACCAACAACAAACTTGACCTACAGGAAGCGACAATTCCAGGATTTGAACCCATAGTCCACATTGGTGAGAGGTGAGAGCTCTCACCACTGTGCATAGCTCTGGGATGTACTCAGGTTTTGTTTCTTTGCAAATAAAAAGACCAAAATCTATGCCGGTATTTTACTCTTCTTACGATTGCAATAAACAGTCATATAAATCACAAATAAAAAGCTACCGCTACATATCTGTTCAGAGATTCACCTTTTCAAAGGATCAGTCTTTTCTTCCTCCTGCTCATTCTTCTAAACCTGTTTAATAAAAAATGGCACAAATGCAGTTACAACATTTTGAGATGCAACTGAACAAAACAAACTGTAGAATACATAAATGTAGGCAAGGGTAATAAAATCAACTTCCTTTGTTACCTTTTTCTTGGCTTCCTTTGAATCTCCGTTTTCTGAAACTGTAGGCATAAACATGAGTAGTCAGAAGCATAATACATTTCAGCAGACCAGGGAAGGAGGGAAAAAAAGGCAGCAGGAGGTACATGATGTTTTACAGACATTTCTGATATCCTCAAAAGCCAGGGTGACTTAACCCTTGTTTTCCCACCCCACCCCTGTACAAAGGACATTTCCAGGAAAAGAGCAGGGGCACCCAACGGCAATTTTCGGGAAAATATCTGTTCGGAAGACGATTTGAGAGCTAGAATTTTCGGAACATTTGTTGTAAAATTTCTTGCTTACCTGCCTCTCCTAGGATTTTCGAACATCTACAAAATGGTATAATTACCCATTTTAAACGGATATTTACCCTAAAAAAGGCCACCTAGAATTTTCGGGAGCCTTTTCCTGGCTGAAATTTTCGAGAAGGTAAGTTTTGATCCCTATAATTTTTCGGATCACTAGACTTCCAGCTAGGAAATCCGAACAGATGAAAAGTTTTTAGGGGATAAAAATATGCCTATATCTACCGTTAAAATACTAAAACACGTTCAACAATGCTATATTACGTGGTTTTGAACTATATCCTGGTTGGGTGCCCCTGAAAGAGGGTACAAGCTTGCAGGAGGTACATGTACATGTCACTTTACAGACATTTTGGAAATCCTCAACAGTGACTGGACCCTTACCTTCCCATCATCTTGTTGCCTGCAAATATTGAATAGCAACATTATGTCGTCACTAACCTTTAGTGTTAGCCTTGACAGCTTTAGAAATTTTTGGCGGTAATGGTTCCTGTAAAACAACAGGCAGCAAATGCTCAAGATGAAATTCAAAAGTACACTGAAATGAAAATACATTCATCATTTCCCTACCTCCTCATCATCAGAGGACATTTCCCTGCAAATGAAAGAAAAAAGAAATTTAAAAATTTCACACAAAAACATGAATGTGAATTTTAAGTATAAAGATTCTAGTTCACAGAAGCCTGACCAAGATAAAACACTTCTCTCCTCTCCTTGACGTTTTTCCTCGCCAAAAAATTTATAAAATTGCTAAAAATGTGGCATCAGCAATAATACTTTTTTGTTAATACAATATTTTTAATATTATTATAAACTATATATAAAAAAAATGAAAACAGCTGCAAACACCAAAATAGCGCTAACTCGCCGAAAACGCTTCAAAACGGCCTGAGACGCGGGCAAACAACAAAGAATACAACAGGGCAATAAGGTACGTCGATTTTATTTAAAAACATAACATTTTTTACCTCTTTCAAGAAAAACCGTTTGCATCCCATACAAACCTTTGTAAATAACCGTTTGTAACACAACACCGCTCGCAAGCAAGAGTCACGTCCGCGTTCATGAATTGAGCTTGGGCCGCCTGTGACGCAGTCGAACTATCCGATCACATTAATAGCACTGCTAAATAGAATCACCGACAAACAAAAGCCTACTTTAAGGCAAAGATCACCTAAGAATTCAAGCAAAATAGCGTAACGCTTGTTGGTTCTAAAACCTGTGCTTCTAGTTGACACAACATTAATTCATTCCCTGTTTGCATACGAAGACAAATGGTCTTCGTCCAAATAACTGTATAAATACTCCTCAATGTCGCTTTAACAATTCGAGGACAGTTTTTTTGCAGTGATTATAAGGCTCTTTGGTTTATTTGCTTTTCGCTGACCGAAATCCCATCGTCAGGCTGCAATAGCTCTTTCTCGATCTTTCACACTCCTGTTGATCGCATCTTCACCATATCAAGCACAATATCGGGAACAAATGCGCACAATTCGTCCAAATATACAACAATGATCCACGCTCAATCATTTCAATGTCCTTTTAACAATTCTAAGTCCATTTCTTG
>OZ037783.1:35633577-35808577 GCA_964035525.1 Porites cylindrica
AGGTGGCCGTTGTAGAGAGGAGGCCGTTGTAGAGAGGTGGCTGTTGTAGAGAGGTTGCTGTTGTAGAGAGGTGGCCGTTGTAGAGAGGAGGCCGTTGTAGAGAGGTGGCTGTTGTAGAGAGGTGGCTGTTGTAGAGAGGTTGCTGTTGTAGAGAGGTGGCCGTTGTAGAGAGGTTGCTGTTGTAGAGAGGTGGCCGTTGTAGAGAGGTGGCCGTTGTAGAGAGGTGGCCGTTGTAGAGAGGTGGCCGTTGTAGAGAGGTGGCCGTTGTAGAGAGGAGGCCGTTGTAGAGAGGTGGCTGTTGTAGAGAGGTGGCTGTTGTAGAGAGGTTGCTGTTGTAGAGAGGTGGCCGTTGTAGAGAGGTGGCCGTTGTAGAGAGGTGGCCGTTGTAGAGAGGAGGCCGTTGTAGAGAGGTGGCCGTTGTAGAGAGGTGGCCGTTGTAGAGAGGAGGCCGTTGTAGAGAGGTGGCTGTTGTAGAGAGGTGGCTGTTGTAGAGAGGTGGCCGTTGTAGAGAGGTGGCCGTTGTAGAGAGGTGGCCGTTGTAGAGAGGAGGCCGTTGTAGAGAGGTGGCTGTTGTAGAGAGGTGGCTGTTGTAGAGAGGTGGCTGTTGTAGAGAGGTGGCTGTTGTAGAGAGGTGGCCGTTGTAGAGAGGTGGCCGTTGTAGAGAGGTGGCTGTTGTAGAGAGGTTGCTGTTGTAGAGAGGTGGCCGTTGTAGAGAGGTGGCTGTTGTAGAGAGGTTGCTGTTGTAGAGAGGTGGCCGTTGTAGAGAGGAGGCCGTTGTAGAGAGGTGGCTGTTGTAGAGAGGTGGCTGTTGTAGAGAGGTTGCTGTTGTAGAGAGGTGGCCGTTGTAGAGAGGTTGCTGTTGTAGAGAGGTGGCCGTTGTAGAGAGGTGGCCGTTGTAGAGAGGTGGCCGTTGTAGAGAGGTGGCCGTTGTAGAGAGGAGGCCGTTGTAGAGAGGTGGCTGTTGTAGAGAGGTGGCTGTTGTAGAGAGGTTGCTGTTGTAGAGAGGTGGCCGTTGTAGAGAGGTTGCTGTTGTAGAGAGGTGGCCGTTGTAGAGAGGTGGCCATTGTAGAAAGGTGGCCGTTGTAGAAAGGTGGCCATTGTAGAGAGGTGGCCGTTGTAGAGAGGTGGCTCTTGTAGAAAGGTGGCCGTTGTAGAGAGGTGGCTCTTGTAAAAAGGTGGCCGTTGTAGAAAGGTGGCCATTGTAGAGAGGTGGCCATTGTAGAGAGGTGGCTGTTGTAGAGAGGTGGCCATTAGTGGAGGTTCGATGACTGTAATTGATGTCATCTTTTATGGTGAATCTCAATTTAAATTTGAACTAAATGTCATGTCTTTTATTTGCTTATTAGGTACTGTTTTCCTGCAACATTTAAGAGCTGAACTAATCATGGGTCCGAAATTCTCTGTCTTTATTTTCGTTCTTTGCCTTTATGCTCTTATGGTATCCCAAGCTCAATCGCAGGGTCGACGGGGTGGAGGGAGGGGTGGATTTAATTTGCATGACATAATAAAGTCAGCAAAGTACCGACGATCCATTGAGAATCTACAGTTCCTAACACCAAATAAAGCTCATGGAAGGAAGTTTCGTGAGAACGATGTCAAGATTGGTGAGAAGTGAGGTAAGTATAGCCTCAAGTTCCGATAACACTGGTTTCATAAATTACAGTCACAAAAATCTTTTCCTGCCTGAGGCATCCCGCCTTCAACAAACCCATCTCAACTGTATTTACTTTATTCAGCAACTATTGTTTTGGTTAAATAAATAACTGAACTGAGTTTTGAATTCATCAATGATTATGCCCGACACACCTGTGGACCGGAAGTGTGCCTGTATCGATCTGTATCAAGGAGCAAGTTTAACCTGTTCTTCGCTCTAAGCTTCAATAAGTGACGAGGAAGAATTGAAAGGCGACGAAAGGAAAGCAGATAGGAGTCCATCGCGTAATACCTTTTTGTTTAGCATAAGCCTGTTCTGAAGTGCTTGTATGCTCTATCAAATCAAACTCCTTGACCATCTCACACTGAACAAGAGACTTAACAATAAGTGTTTTTTTTTAATCTAACCACCTTATAAGAGCAATATTTCTGATCAATCACGCAGTGAATGAATCAAATTGTCTTCAGCGTTCACACGCACGTAAGTGGGTTCACCTTTGTCGCTTTGAGTTTAAGCACGACACACCCAGCTGGGGTTGCTTCTCTGATATGTATTTTAAAACTTGCAAGGTATCCTCTGAGGAAACTTTGTTGGTTACCAAGAAAGCGACAAGATGTGCTTGGAGCCGAACTGAAAGATAATCACTTGTACCTTATATATATTTAGCATGCAATTTAATTAGTTTTAGTACATACATGAATGATGTAATCAGTAGCTGTTCTATGTATTTGCAGGGCTTCAAGTGGCTGAAGGCACACTAGAAAGGCTGTCAAGATATCTTAACACTTATAGGAATATCTACATAAGTAATTGTTATTACTGTCGTAAAAACATGCAATAGGTGTATCTGGATAACTTACAAGTTTAAATCAAGAATTTAAAATAACCAGTTTCAAGATCATTCCATGTCATTAAATCTGTAGTAATTTCCATGTTGATGTTCTTAATAGGATGTAAGTTATTCTTGTTGTGGCATATATCAATAACCAGACGTCAACCCCTTTCAGGAATTTGCTTTGTAAGCGTTCAGATTTGAAGTCACACGGGTTAGATGATACTCCTTTAAACAACCAAGCCCAGAAGCGGAGTTCAATTAAATTATCTGCTGAGTAATTTATAGTCAAGGAATAATAATCTGGTGAACTATGAACCAAAAAAGCAAAAATGCTTCATGTTTGGGTTCAAAAAATGCCCACATAAGTACAAGTATAATGTATATTTTTTACAATCAATTCATTAAGACTTTTTGAAGAAACTTGTCAGCGAGGATTGTTTCACTCCTTTGCCTTTCATGTCACTGTGCGTCTTCTTAGCGCCGGTTTTCTTGACCGGTGATGGCCGCTTCTCGTAAGACACGGGTGGTTTGATAATTATTTGGGGTTCATCATCACTCGCATCTGTAGACTCACTTTCCCAAACCTTCTCAGTCACTGTAAGAAAAAAAAAAATAGAGAACCTTAAGATCTAACGACGGTGACGGCCACGCGAACGTCAAAAGAGAAATAGGTTTAGATTGGCAAAACAACAACTTTGCACGTGTATCACGCTTTTAGTACAATACGATGTGAAAGTGCCTAATTTCACTAAGAATTGAACTCCAGAAGAATTCGCCTATACTTGAAAAAGTAAGTTAGGGCCTGTTTACATGGAGGTGGGGGACCCCAGGTAGGTGAGGTAACATGCGGCAGGTCACCCCACCTATCATGTAAACATGATCAAATTAAAATGAGAGATTATGTGGACAGGAGGGATACCCCACCTAAGCGGGTTCCCTCGCCTTCTTGGGGTCCCCCACCTCCACGTAAACAGGCCCTTAGTTGGAATAATCGCGGGGAAGATTGAAGCAGCGCGAATTCACTTTTAACGGTAGTTGTTCCTTGCGGAAACGGTCGCTGCCATTTTTAAGACACTTGGAAAATTTTTGACCTCTTATTTAGAGGATTTCTATTAAAAACGAACCTGGACCTTTCGTATCCTAATCTCTCTCCCTTACCACAAAAATATTAGTCCACAGTTTACCAAAAGAGTCGTCTAATCAAGTCGGCACAGAACACCTACCCATATAACCTTCATCGTTCATGAAGGTTTTGGATTTCATCACTTTTTTTCGCTTCCGTGCGGGCCTACTCGCGTCTTTCTCTACGGTTTGTTCTTGCTGCTGTCGAGGTAATGGGCTTTCACTTTTAGTAGATTCTTGGTCTGGAGAAACCTCTTTATTTGCTTCCGCATTTGTCACTCTCTCCTCTTTTTCTAGATAAACAAATACACTGGATTTTTTATTTTTACTGAACTGTGAATTCATTGTAAGTAAAAATAAAAACATCATTGAGCTAGCCTCAGGCCAGCATTAGCCAAGTACTGGGCCAATGCAATAACCGACTTACCATCTTCACTGCTACCTTCATTGGGAAGTTCTTTCATTCGCTTTCTTCTTTTTCTTGGCTTCTCTTCTGTTTCTTCATCTAAAGTGGAAGGAAAATGTGTCTTTAGAGATAATTTATGTTCCAGTTTCTGGCCATTGTACCACTGACTTACACTTGGATACAGGCCATAATTAATCCTTGCCCGCAAAGCAGCCGGAGAAAACAGCCAAAATTTTGCCACGCCACCACTGATTTCCCTGCAAAATGTCAAATTTTCAACCACTCAGCAGCACAGCAACCAATCAGATCTGAGTAGTGATGCGTCATCAGTACGGAATTTGTTTACTCGTTTCTCAGACGTCATTTTGCAGAGAAACCTGTGGTGATGTCGCGAAATGTTAGCTGTTTTCTCAGCATAACCTGCTTTTTATGGGCATCTCTCCTAAGAAGAGACTTGTTTAAGTCTTAGCAGGTATCTGCTTACAGGAGAACTGAATTTAATAAATTATCGATATTATCAATATTAATCAAATATTGATTTCATTACCTGACTCAGCTATAACAGCTTTCTTTTTTCTTGCTTTATTGCTATGAAAAGAAACAGCAAATTTAATCACTTACTGTAACAAGAAAAGAATACATAGAGAACAGGTGCCTTAAATTTGTTTAGTAAAACTCTCTTTATGAAACTAACATCCCATAAAAGATTAATAATAAATAAATAATAAATAACAACATAGAGGTAGCAACATTCACTTAGTGGCTCTTCGTCCAGCTGATTCCTGGTCAAATTGGAATTTGGAAATGTTAATTTTGCCCAGAGGGGAAAACGGAGTACCTAGAGATAAACCTCTGAGAGCAAAGGAGAGAACCAACAACAAACTCGACCCACACAAAGCGTCCATGCCAGGATTTGAACGCGGTCCACGTTGGTGAGAGGTGAGAGCTCTCACCACTGTGCATAGCTCTGGGATGTACTCAGGTTTTCTTTCTTTGCAAAGAAAAAGACCAGAATCTATACTGGCACTTTACTCTTCTCAAGACTGCAATAAACAGTCATATAAATCTTACCTTTTCAAAGGATCGGTCTTTCCTTCCTCCTGCTCTTTCTCCTGAGCCTGTTTCATAAAAAATGGCACAAATGCAGTTATGACATTTTAGGATGCAACTGAATAAAACAAAGTGTGGAATACATACATGTAGGCAAGGGTAATAAAATCAACTTCCTTCATTACCTTTTTCTTGGCTTCCTTTGAATCTCCGTTTTCTGAAAATGTAGGCATAAAAATGAGTAGTCAGAAGGATAATTCATTTCAGCAGACCAGGAAAGGAGGGGAAAAAATTGCAGCAGGAGGTACATGATGTTTTACAGACATTTCGGATATCCTCAAAAGGGATTTACCCTTGCCTTCCCATCCCACCCCTGTACAAAGGACATTTCCAGGGAATGAGGGTAGAAGCTTGCAGGAGGTACATGTACATGTCACTTAACAGACATTTTGGAAATCCTCAACAGTGACTGGACCCTTATCTTCCCACCCCACCCCTGTAAAAAGGACATGGAAAGAAGGAAGAAGCTTTCAGCAGGGCGTACATATCATTTTAAAGACATTTTGGATATCCTCACAAGTGACTTGACCCGTGTCTTCCCACCCCATTTTGGTAAAAAGGGCACCCCCAGAACTGAGAGGATACTAGGCTCCTACCACACCCACATACAAGGGATATCCCTAACAGTGACTAGTGTATGCCCCCCCCCCCTCCACTCCAAGCAGTACCTGAAATGTTTGTTTTCTTAGCTCACCACCCCTCCACACACTGAGTTGTATTCCCAAGAGGTTCACATAATTAGACTGGTGATAACCAAAGGTTAGGAAGTGCAGGCAACAACAATAAAAGGTTAAAACACTTTTGCTCCAACACTCTGCTTTCTGTAAATTTCATGTGATAGATGGTCAAACCACATGGGATCAGATTACAAGGTAGAAAGTCCAAATGTGAGTGATCAGATTGCATTCTGTGTAATCCATTCATTCTTAGGGGAAGTCCAAATGAAGCTTGCTATAGTGTTACAAACATGCCGTGCATGCATGATAGCAACCTGGAGTTAGGACTCCTCTTGTTGCCCGCAAACAGTGAATAGCAACATTATGTCATCACTAACCTTTAGCGTTAGCCTTGACAGCTTTAGAAATTTTTGGTGGTAATGGTTCCTGTAAAACAACAGGCAGCAAATGCTCAAGATGAAATTCAAAAGTACACTGAAATGAAAATACATTCATCATGCCCCTACCTCCTCATCATCAGAAGACATTTCCCTGCAAATGAAAGAAAAAAGAAATTTAAAAATTTCACACAAAAACATGAATGTGAATTTTAAGTATAAAGATTCTTGCCCACAGAAGCCTGACCAAGATGAAACAATACTCTCCTCTCCTTGACGTTTCTCCTCTCCAAAAAATTTATAAAATCGATAAAAATGTTGCATTAGCAACAATAATTTTTTTGTTAATACAATATTTTTTTATTGTTATAAAGAAAAAATGAAAACAGCTGCAAACACACCTTACAAAAACGACATAACCTTTCATACCTTTTCTTTTGATTTTTACTTTGAGCATTTAGACTCTGTTTCTCAGAGTCAGTTTTATTTTTCTTTGGGGCTTCAGAAGCATTACTTTTTCCAGTGGGAGCTGGTTTCTCTGAAGTCTTTTTAACTGAAAAGTCAAAGATGTATGCCAAATTAACACAAAAGTTCAGTTTTTCTCAGTAACAATGATGTTTATCCAGAAATTACAAAACACCAAAAAATGACATACCTGTTGAACTTTGTCCAAAAAATGACTTCACACTCCCTGTTTTGCTGCTGTCGGACTTGGTTTGAGCAGCTTTTGACTGAATTGAATGCAAGTAAAGCAATAGCTAACATGTATAGTTATCAAAAAAAGAATCCATTTACAATGAAGAGCCTAAAATATTCTGTAACTTGACTCCACAAAAATACTCTGACCTACAATATATTATCTTGTTAAACTTTCAAAAAACCACTTATGTTTTTTTTTTTAATTTCGCAATCTTTAACAAAAGTCAAAAATTGTAAGCCACTTTCCACACCTTTTCTTCTGTATCTCCTTGAACATCCTCCTCTTTCTTTATGTTACTTTTCTCATTTTTTGAAGTTGTTGGCTTTGCCGCAAACATCTCTAGAGCTGAGATCTGTCCTTTCTTTGACTTGGAACTTGATGCCTTGACATTATTAAAAAATGGTGGACATTTACCTTAAAAAGTTAAAATGGGCAAGGGAATGGAAACAACTGAAGTTCAATTACATACAGCTTCTATTAACTGAATCAGCTTTGTGAGGGTAATCCATTCAAATCCTATTTTTGTGCATTGTACGTGAAATACCAAAAGTAGGGGAAAAATCAATGATTGCAAGCTGTGGTTATTTTACAGGCATATATCAAAGTGTACCTTTAAAAGGCAGAGTCTTGAATCTGTCTCAACATTAAGTAACTTTTACTGTAATAAACTCAAAAAAACTTTACCTTAGCTTTTTGGTCTGTTACAGAAGTGGAAGGCCCTAAGATGAAAATATATCCACTTTAGCTTATACATGTCATGAATGTAGGATGTAGTAGAGTATCAGTTTGCCTATTCACGGAAGTAAACTACCTTTAGAGGAATGACTTTCAACTTCGCCATTCACCGTTCTGCTAGCTGAGCTTTTTTTATCATTATTTGCTACTCCATTCACACCGTGAGGAACTCTGTGGACACCATCGTCTGATCGACGCTTAGCAGCTGAACAACAAATATGGCTCCACCTGGAATAAAGACAAACAACAAACCTTTTTTAATGACAGCTTACACACATCTCTGTACAATGCTTTAGTCATGTCTACCATTAGGAATTAAGCCATCAAAGGCTGTTTGTGTTTAAATCAAACTCATGATCTGTATAGATAACAAACCTGTTGTCCTCAGTATTATGCTGCTGTTGTATGTCATAGTCAACTGTGAATAATGAATTGGAATCCTAGAAATAACACACACTTAATGAATTACCCATGAGTGCAACTTCTCTATGCTATAAAATTGGCAGATGTGCTTTTTGTACCTTTCAGGTGTTACTTTAGGTGTTAAGGTGTTCTGTAACCTGGTAGTTACTTTTTGTTGACTCAAACAAAAAAAATTACTCCTCGAATGGAGAAGGTCTGTAGCTCTCCAAACATGGACTGTGATTGGAGAACGAAGCAATAGATGATTCAACACAAACAATACCCTTTGCCCTAAAAACAAAAGAAGCTACTGCTTATTTAGGCCAATAAAAATAGAGGTCTGTAAGAGCTACTGTACAACTCCTAAAATGAAGAATATTTATTATAATTAAAATTATCAATATTGGTCAATTGTTGTTTTAGAATCATGTAAGCCACATCCACAAAATGAGATAGTGGTACCTCTTTTGATTTTTTTTTCAAGAACCTATCCTTCTGATTGGGAATTCCCTTGGGAAACCAGGAGTCTGGTACCTCCCCCTCTTCTTCCTTCTACCACCCCTTCATGAATTCCTCACCCCACCCCCCCAAAACCTCTTTGACAGCAGTAAGATTACCCATATTGTATGAGCTGCCCATTATTTTTTGCAGAAGTAAAGACACAGAATACATCTTACTTTTAATCTACATTTTTGCACACTGTAAATGTGTAATGAAGTCACAGGAGAAAATGTCTTTTTGGTTTCTGGAATAAGAAAATACATAACAGTTTATCTCAAGTATGCATTATAAATACATGTATTTTGATAACGGAAGTAACTGAGGATTGAGACCAATGGTTACGTAATGGTTTGCTTATCACATACCTTCAAGATCTTTATCTCGGGTTATGACATAACGTTGAACCTACAGTATAACAAAATGTAGTTAACCACAATGTGATCAAGTGTATTTAGAAGCTTTCATGTTGAAGCTTCATTCTGATCTAACTTTACGCTAATACAATAAGGCGGGTTGCAAACGTTCAGCTAAAAATATCATAGTATTGGTCTCTTTCCCTCTTATTTTTGACTTCTTTTTTATCATACCATCACTACTGAGATTAACAAGGAATACAGCTTACTGTATCTCCGTCCAGTAAACATCTTCCCCCGACAATGTATGTAATGGTGAGTTGAGAAGAAGATTTTTGTGACTTTTGCTTCTGTACAAAGCCATAAAGCATTCTGAGGACACAAGGAAAGGACTAAGTTAGTTATATCCAAGATGGAAAGCATTTTGACAGATAGTTGTTGTGGCTCAATGTTTATTTTAAGGGCTATTTGGGAATCTGCTTGAAATGCATCCTTCCCACATAATAATACTAGTAATACAATACATACCACAGCTGTGAAATGAAAATTTGTCATTTCACAGCTGTGGTATTCATCCTGAAATCAAACATTTTATATCAACCATCACTTAATAACCAATCTGCTACTGCATCAGAGCCTGGTCACATGGTGATTTGTTAACCCTCTTTGACTCCCGAGCACGCTTTTATGTGTGCTTCCAAATAAGACGTACATTTTGTCCCAAAAAAGACTCCATTGTCAAATGACACTTTATGTTGCTTATTTAAAGTTGTTTATTGCATGATTCAATTTCAATCAATTTTTCTCCATTTTGGACTAACTTTTTGGCAATATTTTCTCTCTGTGCTAATTATAACCTTTAAAAATGACATCAGACATGAATGGGGTTGATCGAACTATATTTGAAGCACTATATTTTAACGATAATTCAGGTTGGCTGAAGATTAGTCTGATTAAATGGATGAAGATACTGGCAACAATTCAGAGCTTGCGCATGCAGATATACGGTGTGGTGGTCAAGAAAATATCGAAGAAAGAGAGTAAGTGGTGGCCACAAAATGTACAGTGTCAACTGTAAGAGACAGCTAAAGGCAAGCAGCTCTCCCAACAAACATTAACCTATAACATATATATATTTTTTGAAACCCTGATATGTCTACTTTCTCAATATGTATGATTATAGGTACTTTTACCTCAAAGGGATCTTTTGAGATGTTATTTAGTGTATGTATGTCAAAAGTGAAGCAATATTACAGAAAAACTCAGGAGTCAAAGAGTTAATGGACCGTAATTCAGATTTGAAAACCCATGCTAACACAAGACTTTCTTCTGCTGCATTGCATATGAGTTTTACTTCCTAATCAGAACTGCCACTGAATTTTTAAAAAATCATATATACCCTAAAGGGAATCATAATCATCTACATGTTACATATGCAAGTATTGGGCAAGCAACCCCCTCTCCCTTACCCCACTCCCCCTTCAAACCCACCCCCCCTAAAACCCATTGAAACAACAGTCAGTGACTGGCACTTTATTTGGTGATGTTTAGTTCTATTTTTTCCTTTTCCCTTGTCTTTTTTTTTTTGCAAAATTATAAACATTATTAATTTCTTTTTTTCCTAATGTACTGTGTACTTGGGGCGTAGAGGGCGGGTGAGACTTGTAGACTGGCAGGTAAACGTGGTAAACATTGTTGTGAAATGCTTTAACAGATTCCCTGTCATTAATTAGACATTTAGAAGACTTTAGAAGTTTAGGGATAGGGAATCTGTTTAAGCATTTCACAACAATGTTTACCTCGTTTACCTCCCTCTACGCCCGTGGTAAATTGTCGCCCACTTTTGAGATAGCTTACTGTTTTGCCTTGTTAGCTGGCACAGACAAAGTACGACTTAGCCATTTATAGGTGACCTAAAGACAAAAAACCGGAGAAGATATTAATATAAGTAAATATAAATCTTACTAATACTCGGATTAAATATTACTGTTAAATTCAAGACAATTCACTCACAATTTTTCCTTCATCATTCACAAACTCATCAAGATTTGCCAAGTAAAGCTCTTCTTCGTCCGCCATGTTGATTTCCCGCCAAATCTTGGCGCATTCACTCACAAGCATCACCGCTGAGGAGGTTTTGTGCTGACTCATTTCTGAGCTCATTTCTAGTCCTTTTTCGATCTTCAAAGATGGCGGCCGTCTCTCCTTCGTTATTCCACAAAATAGCCAGTGTTTCTGGAGCACTTGCCATTGCATTAGGAGCCTATGGAGCTCACGGTATTTTTTTTGGCTTAAATTATGCCCATGTCCTCGTTTTTAACCACTTTCAGTGGTGAGACTGAACACACGAGAAAATTTCTTGTATGGTGCTGTCAACTGTCAATCACAAATTGCTGAACACCATTTACAGACAAACCATCATATTGACTTGAACTCTATTCAACAGAATATTACCAACTACTTACTGTAGAGAGCTGGTTTACTAACTTAGAGCAAACGCCGCTGAATCGTAGTCAACCGTTACCGTACCAGCATCTATTAACAAAAGACTTGTTGATGAACTGAAGCAAACTGGTAATATTAAAAGTGCCTGGCAAAACTGACAGTTTGACTAACAGTACGACTGTTATAATTTTGACGAAAGACGGATCGAAAGGCGCTTCATATCTCTGGTCTTCATATTTATTATTAATATTATTAATATTTAATTGTTAATTATTATTATTATTTATTGCAATTTAATTGTCATACCATACATAACCAACTTTGAGGCAACAGGAAGTTACATAATTTCTCTTAGGTCTCATGTTTTTTTTTTATTGTAGCTTCATCAATGAACCAAGAATCTGCAAAGAAATTTAAGGAGGTAGAGAATTAATTGCTTCTAAGAAAACCTGTTACCCATCAGCAAATCAATAGATGAGGTTAGAATGGAATGAAAATTGTGGTAGATTTTTCCCACTTTAATGGCTCCCCTGATCATGTTTGGTCATCGTTTTGATGTTCACGTTACCAAAAATGTGTAAATCTAGTTGCTGAAAATGTGGACACTGCTATGCCCTGGTTGAATAACTATCTAGTGAACAAGCAATGACTTGATTAGCTTTGACTTGGGTACTTAGGTGTGGTTCACACCATTAACCATTTTAAAATTCCTATTGGTGGATATCGACAAATGTCTTCTTAAAATTTCACTGCTTTATTAGACATGTAGGTATCAAGAAAAAAGGAAATGATGACTTACTGTGAAACACACAAAACCGTGAACACCAGAAATATTCATGGAATGTTATTGTGTTGTGAAGAGAAAGCCACTAACGCATGAGAAGCATAAACCACAAACAGCAGCAGCAGTTAGTTTGTGGTTTTGTGATTTGCTCACATGTCCTGAACCTCATTGTGATTGGTCACTACACAATCAACATTCCTAAATTTTTTCAGCCGTTCACGGTTTTCTGAGTTTGACAGTAAGATATAATCAGGGCTAAAAAAAAATTAATGGGCCATTTGCATGATGACGTCTTTTTACTACTAGGACCAGAATTCATTTCGTTTTTTCTTTCATATTTAAATTTGCTAATGATCCCAGTGGGGTTTATATAACAAAAGCTGTAATTTGCATAAGAAAGCAATGCCCTGAAGGATTCTGGAAGGAGTAGTAAAATGATGTCATCATGATGATGGCCTTTTCCAGGTTGTTCCTTGGGTAAGCAGCTCTCACATTTTGCTTGCCTCGGGTCACTGCTTGCTTGTCTTAGTTTAATGATTTTGTTAGAGGATGTCTTGCCTGGACTCTTGCCCATTGGCCAAGTCTGCTTTAAACGTTTCTTGCCCAGCAAGAAAATCTACTTGTCCTGAACTAGCAAATGGCACTTTTTAGGAGCCCTGTATACCTATATGATTTTTAAGCAATTTCTCCCTACCTTTACCATGAGAGAATATGCAGATGAAAATTGAACTTAATTCCAGTAACACCACGAAGTATAGAGTCAGTTTTTGCAACATTTTTAAATGTTTTATAATCTGTTTTTTGTTATCAGTCATTCATGACAGGAAACCTCTACCATCACCTCCATAACCTTGCGTTATTGGCGGTCCCTTTTGCCAAAAGACCAGTTCTGGTAAGAAGAAACTCATTTATTATTTTACAAAAAATAAAATTCATATCATTTAAAACTATTGTTACATTTACTCAGACTCTTTTTATCTCTTATGTTCTGTAATAGTTTGGCAGTCTGATGTGCACAGGGATTCTTTTGTTCTCGGGAAGGTAGGGAATATGTAAATTGGTATATTGTTGAAATTAGACTCAATGATATAGTGGAACACTTTAGGTGACGTACTTATTTTCATCGAATTGAAGCCTGAAACCACCTGCCCTGCCAGCAGAGGCTTTAGCTTTTACGAAGTCATTCACATCGCTTGTCAGTCATGTAGTTGGTTTGTTTTATATGCCCCAGGAGAAAACGGGCATATAAAAATAAAACAAACAAAACGACTGAGAAGCGATGTGAACAACTTCCTAAAAGCTAAAAGCTGTGCAAGAGAGAAACCTCTGCTCACAGGGTAAAACCAGTACTACATTTGTTTTAGGACTTGTTAGATAATCAGTTTACCGGTATATTGTTAAAAACAGCATAAACTCTGAAAAAGAGCAGGAGAAAGATGTCATTCAAACCATGCCTGAAGTACGTGATTTCCTTGTACAGGCTAGAGATACACACAAGAAATCATGTAACTTTGTCAAGAAAATTCGAATAAATATCTTGCTCCATTATGCACCTGCACTTATTTTAAGGATCACTGGCTTTTTTGAAAAGTGTTTCCTGCAGGAGTACCCTGGGTGCCAGAGGCTTTTCATGCGCGGTTTCCGGTTTCGGTCAAGTCTTAAAAAAACTGACCCCCTCCTGCGGCCGACGAAGCTCTCAGGCAACTGCTGGAGTAAATCCCAGTAAAAGCCTGGCAAACGGGCAAAAATCGAAACACAAGCCAAAAAATAAGGGTCAAGCTTGCAATGTCTCGTTCTTGTCCAACACTCGATATATTACGTCCTGCACGTGCCAAAACTCCCAAAGCTATTTTTTGCACTAGGAACAAGGCAATACTGACTTAGAAAGCAAAATAATGCAGCTACTGCACAGCCCCTCGCTTTTTTGGTTTTCCTTTCCATTCACTTACTCTGTTCCAAGTCAAGGCATATTTTCTTTTTCAGTTGTTACATTGTTGGAATTACACGGGACAAGTCATTTGGAAAGTTAGCGCCTCTGGGTGGATATCTTCTCATGGCAGGATGGCTAACGTTTGCCTTTTAACAGCCGCGAGTTGAATAACCTCCGACTGGCGAAGCCTTGCTTGGGTTTTGTATCACTAAACAGAAGCTAGACAGGGCGTAGTGAAAAGCTCTAGCGATCAGTTTAACACTGTTCGCATTTAGCTATATAGGACATATATGATTCTTAATAAATGAACTGCCTCCGATTTTTTTTGCCTAATGTTGTTTTTATGCTAAGATTCAAATGTTTTTTGCGGTCAAGGAAAACAGTTCTCAATTGTTTTTTCTGCTAAACAGCCGCCCGAAAGACTCCCAAAAGCTTATGTTTTATAGTTAACTAGGAAACGTTGTTGCAACATTATTGCGCGCGAGATGTTTTTACTACTGTTTTTTGCCGCGGAAATCATACGTAGCGGACGCAAAACCTTTATTTTTTAACTGCATAAAAAGAAACTTGTTTCTTGCTGGCGATTGTTGTATTTTACGAAGGACGGTGCATCCTAAGCTTAGCTTTCCTGTAGCATGTACAAGCGAAAAAAAAAAACAGAAAAAAACCAAGATGCATGTGTAGGGACTTCCGTCTGCCCTTCCCCTCCTCTTCTTGTTTGTTTGTTTTTTGTTAGGGGAATTTCTGGTGTGTTTTCGGGTAGTGACAAATAGACCTTGTCACGGTTTTCGACGTCATCTTTACGAGTAGGCAAACGCGTAAGAAATTACTGTGTTTGTATGAGAATCTAGTGTAGAATAATTTCCGTAGAACGGCTGATCTGAAAAAATATGAATTGTAAACTAAAGATTCACTCCTAAGGATTCTACTGAAAAAAAGAAGACCTATAACCACTTTTTAAAATTTTCTATACATTTGTCTGTAAGAAAGTCCCGGGAAAAATTACAGGCAAATATATGGAAAATCTAAAGCAAGCCTCTGGAGAAATTTAAGCACTGGTAGGTACTCCCCCCAATTTTTTTATCACAATCCTTTGCTTTGTAGCTTTAGTTTACAATTGATATTTTTTTCAGAACAGCCGTTTTACGGAAATTATTCCACATTAGATTCTCATACAAACACTGTAATTTCTTACTCGTTTTGCCTACTCGTCAAGACGGCGTCGAAAACTATGACAAGGCCTATTGGAAATTGCTTGTATAACTTTTTTTCTTAAGACTGTTGACTTCACTTTCGAATTGTCAAGCGGACATGAATTATTTGTATTCCCATTTCTCGTTTCGTGTTGAGCATCACTGAAAATGAAAGTTTTTAATACGAACTTTTCCTTCATTACTTTATTTTTCTGGCGTTTCCGCAATTTGTACCGGTGAGCTGGTGCCGGGTTGTAAATGAAATTTTCCCCAAATTTCAATAAAAATAAAAAGCAATTTCCGAGAAATTCAAGGCTGAGTCAGCGTTTAACGTTTAGTGAGATATGAATTGAAGTTTCTTTAAAAACAACTCCGTATTAGGAATTTTCAAATGATTTTTATGGGCGTTGAGTGTTATGGCTGTCAACAAACAAAGAAACTTTACTTCCCGTTCTTCTCGGAAGGTAATTTACTTCATCTTTCCTGGAACTCCCTTTTACATCTAGGTGTTTTTTAATTTAATTTCCTTCAATGCGAAAGCTTTGGGCATTTCTTTCGATTGGGGCTAAATATCGCAGTTATTCCTTACGACATTTTTCGCTCCAGTCTGCAATTGGTGATTCCTTGACTTTACGGTGTCACATCTCAGGGCCTTCCCCGACTGACGTCAGATTCGATTCAGAACGTGCTAAATTTAGCTGCGGCGGTAAGCGCGTCCGAGAGTCCCCGAGAGTCTTTCTATTTGTTTTTAATGCGACAGTACAGTGTTAGCATGATAAACGTAGAAAATCCGTTGACCCGGAATTGTTCTTGTGATCTAATACTTCGTCGAAGCAGCTGGAATGAAAGAAACCAGTAATGAGTAGTACTGATGGATCTAAACTTGGCGGGTCTTTACCAACAGACGAGAGCAAGGCAAGTGCTTGAGATTTCTCGTTTTTTAAAAAACTTTTACTAAAATGTTTCAGTTAGTGATACTATAACATTGTATGTCGCTTTATATTATGCTTATAAGATGTTATTTGCAATTCTGAGGGTCAAAATCAGGTCCAACAGCCACTTAATTGTAGCTTATTTGCACATATTCAACTGTGCGTGTTTAATTTGGTGCGATTTTGATTAGCTTTCTTCTCCTCGGGGCGATAACTAACTGCCTTCTGTCTAATATGATTTCAGGAAGTGAATTATGTAAACGTCGGATTTACACCTTTTACTGTTCATTACGAGAAAAAACGCAATCATTTGCGTGAAACGGCGACCAAAAGTGCGAAGATACATTCATTGGCGCGAAAATAGGAACATTTGCGCATAAATCAGATTCAATTACGATTTATGCATTTTAATCAACATTCAATAACACTTGTGGGCATTCATATGGGTCATTGGGCAAACAAAACAGAAAAATATACTTTCATTAACGCCAACATCAAAGTCATAAACACCATCTTGAAAGTCAATATGGACAATTGACATAGGGTATATTAAAGTGCAAACACTATTCATTAACGTTTTTATGACACTGTTTGCAATTCAATAGCATTCCTGTGGACAACCTTAGGATTTCTAGGGTGGATAAGACAAACATTAATGTACTTGTACAATCAATTGAGTGTTCTTTACATTTAATATGCAAAAAACGATTTTTAATTCAACAATAGAAATTCAAACAAATTTGGCCCGAATTTCAGTCCGTTAAATGTATATCCCTCAAAAACTTTGCTATTTAAACATTTTGGGAGGTAGGTTTGCATGAAATGGTACCCCTTAGCACATTTAGCTGCAGTCGCAATGTCATGTTCTGGGGCAGAGCTTTAAAGCACTGTAGTTGTTGTTTCCGAACTCCACTAGTGAGATTGCTAGGGCTTTGCCCTCATTCCTGATATACATCTTTGAATTTCAGGACTCAAGATGTCGGCCTTTAGTGTCGCTTTCAGGCAACTTGAATCCTTTTCAACGATGTCGAGGGGGGGAAGCATAAGCTGTGTACGTATGGGGTGGGAATGGCCAAATCTAGGTGGGCTGGCACCCCGTCATATGCAAAGTCCACCTAATTATCGGGATCCATTTTTTCCTCGCCTGCGCCAGAAAAAAAACCGACACAGTATTCATTACTCCAGCAGCTGGCGAGGAAAACATTTGATAGGTGATATTGCCATAGTCATAGTCTAGTTTCGTCCTCATTGGCCGCACACTCAGCGGTATGCCTTCCACTCCCTGTCGCGCCCCACCATGACTTCTGGCCGTCTAAGGTAAATGTATAGCCTCAGCTGTCGACGACCACGCAGTGGCAAAGTAGGGCGCGATTCTTTAAACAAATTCAGGCCAATTTTTGAGGGGAATTGGTACTGTTTAATTGAAAACAGATTTTTGTATATTTGTAACCGAGCTCGATAATTAGCTCACAAAGCATTTTCTTTTCGGTATTATTTTTGCGGTTCCGTTTATCGTTTTCCCACGGTACGCATTTCTTTAGTTCTGCTTTGTGGTTAGCCGTGTTTTATCTAGCTCGGTTACATATTAAATGTGAAGAACACTCAACTGATTGTACAAGCGCATTAATGTTTGTCTTATCCATTCTAAAGCTGTCCAGGAATGCTGTTGAATTCCAAACAGTGTCATAAAAATGTTAATGAATAGCGTTTGCACTTAAATGTAAATGACTCAAATGTTGAGGTTAATGAAAGTATATTTTTCTCTTTTGTACGTCGAATGACTCAAATGAATGCCCAAAAATGTTGTTGAATGTTGATCAGACAACGATCGAATAGTATCCCATGATGCACCTCGATTCATGTTATATTATCACTGCGTACGTGACACATCATGATCAGTAATCTTCAGCACGCGCGAGGTGAACATCGATCGCAGTGCTCGATGTGGATGGTTTCCAAACATGTTTTGGTTCAGCAGCTTCTGCTTTTGAGAATATCGAGTGCCTTATATTCACTGTGCTTTAAAGGAGAACTTCAGCGTTGCTTTGACTGAGAAGGGTTTTACATGTATTTCACTGATCTGTCGAGAACTACTTGTGCCGCGCTCGGTCGCACTGTAAACACAAATTATAAGACTCGCAATTGATAAGCTTCGCTAGGTTCATTAGAAGAACCCAGGCCAGAGGAGAACCAAAACTATGACTGATCTATAAAGTGGTTCCAACAAAACATCCGCTACGCTGTGAAGCTAATTACCAAAGGAGAATTTATTACAGCATCGTGCTCAAAGGAGCTGAAGTTTACAATGGCAGTTACAAATAAAATTTAACCTATCGATGTGACAAACAATTCTCTGAAGCCCAGTCTACCCGGTACTGACTCAAGCAATCTTCAAGGAAATTTCCTGGCCAGAATACTGATCTGTTCTTTTGAATAAATAAAGTTTCTGCATGATGTTTCTTTTTCAAATTCTGAGCAGGCTTCAGTTTACGTTGTGCCGGCTTGCATTCTGCATGGTTCCTTTCTTTGGTTTCTTTTCACACTGAAACACACCGTTACACACCGCTCCTTCTTCGAATTAAAATAATTATAGTCAAATTCCTTTTAAAAATAACCTCTTTGAAAATACAAAGTGATTGCTTCGGCATAAAGCGCTCTCAAAAGCGCCCTACAGATTGTGGCCTTCATCAGGCTTTACACATATATTATGACACATGGCGTTGAAATGTGATAAAAGATTCGAAATTTCAGCCATCTTTGGTCGACAAAGAAGTCTTCAAAATGTGGGTACTTCTGGGTACTTCTTGGCCTGTACAATATTCAGGACTTTATTTTGCTGGCGTGAGGTCCACATTTGTAAGATTTCAACATATATTCCAAAAAATCTCGAATGTTCATGACCTGGTTGTGGGTCACTGAACACTTTGTGATGGGAAGACTAATTGAAACCGTGAAAATAAATGTTTCTAAGTGGAAACTTCGCTCTTAAGGCATTGCAAATCGGAGATATCATGTCAAATAACGAAATAATGTAATTTTTTTACTTTTACTGGAAATCGAGTGAGAAAAAAGCTGACGAGAAAACGACCTTATTTCAAGATGGAATCTGCTATGACTGCGATATTACGTGATGCTTCTGGAAAAATGCATCATGGGATACTATTCGATCCTCCTCTGAATGTTGATTAAAATGCAAAAAGTCGTTACTGAATCTGATTTATGCACAAGTGTTCGCTTTTTATTAATGTATCTTCTCGCTGTTGGTCGCCGTTTCGTGCAATTGAATGCATATTTTCTCTTAATGAACAGCAAAAGGTGTAGTCACTGATGAAATTTCTTCGGCAAGTTCTGGCTTATGACAAGAAATGAAAACTGTTCACTGACTCTTCAGACAGGGTGGCAGGGGGGAGTATTAATCCGTGAAGTTGACAAGTAGGAGGGATGGGGGGTGGTTGGAGGAATAACCTCGGAAGAGGGAATGAAAGCTGAACAGGAGTTATGCTGTTATGATCAATTCGCCAATTGCTGAATATTGATTTAGGTTGTGTGTTTCACCGAAATATGGTCAAAATTGTGTCCAAGGAATCCTCCCGGTCATCGCCATAAGAAAGGGTTCCAGAAAATAAGGGTAAAGCTTGAGAGATGCCTTAAATACACATGATCCAAGCTTAGGGGCACTATTATTAAATGCATAAATTAGTATTCACTATTAAGATCTCCCAGATCTTCACTTCAAGTAGTACTTGAACCAAAGTTATGCCAGCTATCAAATTACATTAAATGTAAATATGGAAAAAGCAAATGGTATCACATGAAAATACTTCTTAAGAGGATAAATTAGGATGGCCACATCATAAAGTTTCCTCCAGACATGAAAGTGAGGGTAACTCAGGTAAGCAATCAGGGTAAAAAGTCTGCAACCTTTAAAGAAATGACAGTGAAAGAGATAGAAACCATAATAATGTCATGTTTTGTTGTAGGAAAAGTTAAGTGAAGCCCTGTTCTATTGTGGAGAAAAAGGAAATGTTCAGAGATGTAAAGAGCTACTCCGTAATGGTGCAAACGTGAACTGGAAAGCTGGTAGAAAACTAGTAAGTGCATGTTCAACTTATTCAGCTGACTGGATTAGCCTTCCCTATGATCATTTTTTGTCTCTCAGTTTTGCATTTGGGTAATAAGTGGACACACTGGATTGAAAAACTGATACCAAATTCACAGTTTTCTGGTTTTGGGGAAATAAAATGTTAACAAAAATATTCATAAGTAAGTGAGGTTGAATATTTGTCGACGTGAGAGTACATGTATTCCTGATTAGCTGATCTGTAATTATTAATCAGATTAATCTTGTGTTCACATACTCAGTGGTTCAGGACTCCATTAATGCAAGCTGCCAAGTCTGGCATGACAGAGGTTTGTCAGCTGTATTTGGAGCATGGTGCTGATGTCAATGCATGTACTGCGGTATGTTTTGGAAACTACTAAGTTATTATTTGTTCTGACTTTGTTTTCTCTGACCAAAGAGCTGTACGTGATAGGAAACCTAAACTCCTTCAACTCAACCCCACTATCCCTTCAAGCTTAGTGCAACTAGACTCGCTCAGTACATCGGTATATAATATTGGTCTTAGTCTGCTGTTTTAAGTCTGTTGTTATAAATTAAGTTCTAACAAAATTAATGATGTGTTGCAAGACATGGTCAAAATTCAACTCTTTTAATAACAGTTAATTTCAGGATTGGGATTAAGGCACCAAACCCACTCATGAAAAAGCCAATGGCAAGCCCCCCAGTGTGATTTTCAATATCTGTGAATGACTTGTGCTAGTTCTACATCATTGCCTTTCATACTGTGTCAGATAACTTTTCATGTCGGCACATAGCTATCCGTTATAGTGTAGATATCACCTGAGAAATAAACCCATTATATACATATTTAAATATGTATTTTCCCTTTCTATATGCTTGGCACTTCAATATAGGAGCTACGGCTCCATAGTATTGTGCAAGCACCATTAAAATAATTCTGGAAGTGCAGTTTCAATGTATAAACTAATTTAGTATATACTAAAACAGTGGATAGTGTTTTTCGCGCGCTCTGATTGGCTACTCAATCAGTGAATATCCTGCACTATTCACTGATTCACCTCCAGTTCCTCCGAGCGAGCAACGCCAAACTCGCGTAAGTTGCGAGCAAAATGCCTTCCCGGTTTGCTGCCGTAAACAAACAAAGAAATTTCACAACTAATCAAGCAAGCTGTTTCCGAAATACACGAAGAAGGTGACGAAGATCGGATTGGAAGTTTTAACAGGTAAAGCTTTGTCTTTTTGACATGAATTTATCGATAAACAGCCTGGATAAAACCGGTGAAAAAGTTTTTTGTTTACAAATGCAAATTAAGTTTAAGTCTTGCTTACTTTATTTAGTTGAGTTGTTTATAAATAAGCTTAAAACTAAATTTAATAATCTTTTTTTGCAGAATGATTTTAAAGACGAAAAGAATTCACAACTGCTTTTGAAGAAATTTCCCCGCAAGAGCTAAACAAATGCCTTCAAATGTTTTAATTGTCGGCAAGAAAAAGCGACGGCCGCGGCCGCCCGGTCATTACGCGCCAAAACAGTATTTGAGTTAAAAATCGTCATTTTTGTGCTCAGTTATCTCACTGTTTTAGTATATACTAAAACAATTATTCACCTCAGTGTCAGTGGCTAGTCGTGGATATTTACCTCACTGCTTCGCAGTTCGGTAAATATCCAGGACTACCCACCTCCACTTCGGTGAATAATTGTTATTTATTCACTGATATTACTTGATTCTTTAAAGAGCCATTTCACAGCAATCATTTTAGCAGCCCGATATGGACACAGTGAAACCTGTAAGTTACTGTTGTCCAAAGGAGCAAACATCAACATTCAAACAAAGGTAAAGTAAAATCTGTTATTTTTTCCACCAACAAGGACAGGGCTTCTCATAGGTCGTGGAAAAAAAGGCAAATTTTGCTGGGTTTTCCAAGACAGATTGGTGGAAAAATCAGCTGATTTCAAGGGAATTTTGCAGAAATTTTCAGGGCTAACTTCACAATTGGTAAAAAATGGCCGATTGATTGATTTTGCGCTGATTTGACGAGCAATGCATGCTTAAAGTTTTTTAACGGAGATAATCATCTGCTATTTTAACAACAAAGAGAAAATTGCAAAGCTTTTAACATCTTGACTAGTGCCCAGTTTTACTCCTGGTAGTTTTTTAACATTGGTCGTTCATTGTGGTGTTGAAGTTTACGGCAATTAAATAGCCCCAGTAGCCGAAATAAGTTTCAAATATGTCATTTAGACATGTATTTGATAAGATTTCTAGCGAACTTCGTGGCTCCACTGCTGCGCGAAATATCAGAGACTCTGCAAAGAGCAGGACTTGAAAAAAGTCCTGTCTGGTAGTTTGGGACAAGTAGATTTTCTTGCTGGGCAAGAAACTTTTAAAGCTTACTTGGCCAATGGGCAAAGGTTCAGGGAAATCGTCCTCTAGCAAAATCAGTAACTAAGATGAACAACAAGTGGCCCCAGGCAAGAAAAATGTAAGAGCTGCTTACCTAAAGGACAAGCTGAAATTCAAGGTTCTTTCAACCCCTGAAAGGGCCTTGAAAATGTGGTTGTATTTGTAAGACGGGGTCTCATTGTTAAGGGAAGAGGTGCACACTCCATTTAAGGAGAGATCTTTCTGGGTGGTGAATGTTATGATCAAACCTGGTTTTTGAGTTGGCAGTTGAAATATAGTGATTAATTTACTGTATTCACATTTGGGTGTTCATGTGTTATAAATAGTTGAATAATATTATAATAATTTTTTTAGGATGATGAAACAGCATTGATGTGGGCAGCTGATCATGGCCATTCAGACACTTGCAAACTGCTCTTGGAGGCGGGGGCTGAGATCAATCTCCAAGATATTGTGAGTTTATCTTGATTATTCCTTTGGAGATTAGGCCTTGTGCAAAAAATGTCGACATTCTTCATACTGTACATTCTTTGTTTGTCTTGCTCACTTTAGTACGGCTTCACAGCATTGATTCGAGCAGCAAGAGGTGGTCATGCTGAGACCTGCATTGTCCTTCTGGATTTAGGGGCAGATCTTCATGCTGTGTCTACACTAGGAAATCAGGTAGGTGGGAAGTGTGATATTCTGCCACGTACTTGTTAAATATAATATTAAGAACAAGGGTGTAAACTTTAATGTTCCACACATTTCTTTTTTGTCGCTAACAGGTGTGGGATGCTGAGAAATGGGCAGAAATGAATAAACATCTGACCATTGTGAAGCTTTTAAAGGTATATTCATGCTCTCTTTGTTTCTAGCCATTATTCTGTACCTCTTTCTAGGGAATATCAGCGGGTAAGCCCCCCCCCCCCCCCCCCCCCCACTCGCATGGGGCTAATCTACAAATGGGGCGTACTAGCAAATGAATTTCTCAAGGAATAACCCATAGGGAGATAACTCACTGCAAGTTGAAATCACTGGCTTTGCTTTCTGGGTGCTCCCTCCCCTTGTCTGCTAAAGGAAGTCCTTTCAAGTAGTACACTCTTTATTAAATGCCTCATTGTGCCACTTAATAGATCATGTGACTCCTTCATTACCTACCCTCAAACTACTCTATATATGTACTCTGAGGGCTGTCTGCTCTCGCGGATAATTTGGGAGACTCCAGATTTTGAACCGTTTCTCCCAGTCTCCGGATTAGAGTCTGAAATCTCCCGGATAATCGCCGAAGTTTGCTCTTTCTGGTAGATTTGACTTTCTGACAATGAAATTTCAAATATTTGCGTTGTTTGAGCTACCTTACTGTGAACATGGAACGTTTCCTCGCAAACTCCGGTATGCCGTTGTAATTTAAGCATTATTGTGATTGGTAGAAAGTAAACCAATTAGGTCAAATGTTACAATAGCCCATTTTACAGTTACAGTTGGAAATGAGGCTGGAGTTGACCTTGTTTTGATACAACCCTGCTTGCTTTATTATGTAAATCATGTTTTGTTATTCTAAATAGTATTTTTTAAGCAAAATTTACATTAGAAAAGGAAGGAGGTCTATATCAAAACAAGGTCACCCTCAGCCTCACGTTCACTCAAAGGCTGGGACACCAAGCCCACAACTGTAAAATGGCCTATTCCAACAACATCTTTTCCGCGCGTTTTTTTTTCACAAATGACATCATGCAGGGTGCAAAGAAAATCATTTTTGCAGCTTGCCATTCGGGCAAGCTGAAGCTAGCATTTACTAGCCCAAACGTCATTTCAACTAGCCCCAAAAGCTTTCTAACGAGCAGAATTGATTTCACAGTTCTTCTTCAATTTGAATTCCTCAAAAAATATCACTAATTGCCCGTCGGGCAAGTTAATAACAGAATTCACAAGCCCGATAGCAAAATGCACTAGCCCTGGGCTATCGCACACTACTTTCTTTGCACGCTGCATCATGTGTCGTGCATTATGGCGTCATCTATCATCCCTTCCCCATCAATTCTCAATATTTGAAGTTGTGGGGGGTTGACAGCCCTGCACTCTCCTTGCCTTTCTTTTGCCAGTCAGTTTTTTCTAATTTGTCCTCCCTAACCCTCACCTATCAAGATGGGTAAAGCTTTTGACCCAACCAATCTAAATTGCTTTTCTAGAGCCACAAAGTCCTTTGCTCTTTGCTCAAAGATGGCTCAGACCCGCCTTCTTACGTGACTTTAAATGTCTGTGGTGCTGTTAATGCTGGTAAAACAACACTAATACGAAACCTGCAGTTGAACGCTTTTCAGCGCAGGCGTAGACGCGAGCATCCAGACACCAGTCAGGACATGGCCTCAAGGACTGCTGGGATCGAAGTGGGCATCATAGAAGTGCCTGGGGCGGGCGAGTTTCGTAAAATGGACATGGCAGGACATTCATGGGCATTCACTAGTAATGAGTATTTCATTGGCAAAAGGACATCCATATCTCTGGTCCTATTTGATCTGAGTAAATCAGACGACAAAGTCGAGAATGACTTGTTTCATCATCTAGGGATGTTGAAGGCGAAAGAGACGAAATGCGGCATTCTTCGTTATCGCCCTGAAGTTGTTCTGGTCGCCACTCACCCTGATACGATAGAAGGAGATCCACGTGTCAGAGCGGACGCCTATTTTCGAATGTGTTTGGAAAGTTTTCAAGCTTACATGAATTTTTATCCCAAAGTGATGGTGGTTAACTGTACAGACCCTAACACCATGGATTTTGACGCGCTGCGGGTATGCCTCAGAGAACTTCGTGATAAGATAATCAAGGTATGCGATAAAAACTATACCCAGATGAAAGAAATGCTCTGGTCACCTCTCCGCTCCCTCATATGCACGATCACGCTTCCACACGCACGCAAACACACACATTTCATTGACAGCCAAGAGCCCATAAAAAAAAACATTGATGAGACAAGAGAAATATGAACATGAAAACTGTTGGTCAGTGTATGATTATTCTTCTGACTTAAGGGCAAAACTACCTTTCTTTCATTAAATGTCTGATTAATCTTATTGCGGTGTTCTTTTTGTTCGTATGGCATGTGTTAACCAAAGAACGTGTGTGTGTGTTTTTTTATCTGTCAGAACTCTGACCGGGTGCCTCGTTTGTGTGCAAAGCTGTTGCCTCGCATTCGTGCGCTGGCAAAGAAGAAGTCCTCATTTCCTGTGGTATCCTGGAACAGTTTGTTAAAGAAGTAAAGGAAATCAACAAAACAGCTGACGAAGACGGAGTTAGAAATGTGGCCTTCTATCTTAATGAAAGTGCAGAGGTAAAAGAAAACTTGGTTCAGCACACATGAATGCATTATAATTTTGAGTTAGTGTCATCTTGCCCGACTCGTTGCTTGAAAATGAAAAGGAGCGTTTTTATATGTTGTTCATACAGTTTTAAAATCCCGCCAGTCCAAAATACCTGTTCTGTTTATAGTTTTCCGGATATTCCAAATCCTATATGTGTCTCTTGTTGTCAGTAGTGTATTACCACTCTTATTAGTTCCCTTCGAACATATTTTTGAAACACATATGTGTGTAGGTTACTTAAGGCAGTTTTTCGCGAGTCACACATCCCCTCCCGGGGGAGGTGTGGGGAATCCCATATGACAGTGATAGGAATACTCGTCATCTCGACTAGAGGTATGAAAATTTACAGATTTTGATTCCACTTAAGTTAACGCTATCAGGACGGAAAGCCAATATATTTACCCATAAAGGACTCGCTTAGGGATATACTTCAAGAAATATCTGTAAGTAAACTTTAAGACAAATTCTATCATAGTGTGTTCAGAGTATAGTCTCCGTTAGGGGTCGAATAAAGCCTGAAGCACGCCCAGATAGGGATAATTTCTGAAGATCAACCCCGTTTCTGTCATATGGGAACTCCCCCGCTTCCCCGAGACGGAACTTTACTTCCTTTCCTTTTGGTATCTGGTTCTCCTGGGGTGAGACCATCGGAAAGCAGCCTCCTTCTTCCTAAACTCTCTAGCTAGAAAAGATTTCTTGCCGACAATTATATAACAATCGTTTTAATAGGGACATATCGTGATCGAAATGTCATCTTATAACAGATTGTGAATGACAATTCACCTGAGCTTCGAGACAAAGTTGTACTAGACGTGAACTGGCTGACGTCCCACATTTTTGGCATCGCTCTGGCGCCAGCAAACTTCCCTCGAACGCTACGTTTTGACAGACTCAGCGGAATGGTGGGGAAACAAGAACTTGAGAGAACCTTTCGGGAATGTCCTCTCGACCAGCTCGTGGAATTGTTAGTGCGTTTTGAGGTGTGTATACCTTGGGATGAAGAAAAGCTCATCTGTGAGAACTACCTCTTTCCCAGTCATTTGGAACAGGATCGCCCAAACCTTGATGATGTCTGGCCGCAGACTGGGAGCTCTGGCCGAGACCTTTGTGTTGTTGGTCGTATTTTGGAATGCCAAAACAAAATGGACGCTCTGCCTTTTGGCTTCTTCCCAAAGTTTCAAATTCGTTTGCTGAAGCGGTTTGGGCACAAAAGTCCAGTTTGGTATGGAGGCATCAAAATTGCAGATGACGTGGTGGAGATTCTTGCCACGCTGTCATCAAGTCTTAAAGCTGTTAATATCTGTGTTTGGGCGCCAAAAGGATGCGAAGAGCGTTGCTACGATGCATTGATATTCGTACAAGAGCTAATAGAAGAGCTGCTTCTCGAAGTTGCTGGAGGAATCGAGTTTGCGCGCAAAGCTCTGAGCATTAAGATGTTCCACTGCAAACGATTCGAGGGGTACCCTTTAGAAGAGGTGCATGGTGCACTAAGGAAAAATGGACCGAACGCCAGAATTGTCCTTGAAAGCTGTGGTGTGAATGAACTAGCTGTGGACGTCGAATACTGTGGAATAAGGAGATTTGTTTATGCCCCCGACCACATCACTCACATGACTCTTAGGGACAGAAGGGAACTTGCTAGACTCCTGGATGATGACAGTAAATCAAATTTAAGTTCATTGAAAGAGGAACTGCCAGTCGGTTCAGTTCCAGTGGAAAATGAAGACACGGCACCTTCAGGTACTGAGACTTGAACAATAGTCACAGTTTAATAGTCCTGCCGTCAATGTGTCAGTTTTTGTCTATAATACAGTTGAACCTTTTAACTTCAAGCTTACCCTAGCGTCCAGTTCCTCTCATGTCGTAGGACGGAAGCTTATCAGGCGCACGAGGGAGACACGCGAGGGAAGAGCTCACTCTCCCCTCGTGTGCCCCCGTTTTTTATCATAACCCTATGAACACAGGCTAAGTTGAGTGTACAACTACAACAGTGTCAAACCTTGGATCCCATGAGCTTGTTAGGTACTAGCATTGTTTCGTGCCTCTCCCATCTCGCGCCATTAGTCTCGCGCGTGGCCATTTGCGTGTCTCGCGTTTTGCTCGATCGTAGTCTAAATTAGCTCAGCATTATTTTATTTCGCACACGTCAGATCTTTAGGGACCTTAAGCAACGACGAAGACGACAACAACAACAACGTCAAAGAAAAATTGGTTTTCTGAGCAAAACAACTGCTCTGCACGTGCATCACGCTTTTTAGTACATTTCTCTGACGTCCACTGCACGACTACGTCGTGAAACCTCCCAATGCGCCGACGTTTTATGGAGGACGTGGTCATACTACGACGAATTTTCCCTTCTCTATTTGAACATGGATAAAGCCCTCAAGAATTCAACTCCAGGAAAAGTCTCCTACATTTGAGGAATTGAGCGGTTCCATAAAGACGCTTTAAAGTTTGAAAGGACGTAAATTCATTTTTTAGTGATGTTTTCACAGCCTTCGTTCGTCGTCGTCGCTGCTTAAGGTCTCTATTGCTGACAACCAACTTTAGTGACGACATTTCTACGCAGATCTAACAGAAAGTGCCGTCATTGCATTAACCACCAAGTACTAAGTGAGGACATTGTATCTCTACGTTCCGACTGCCTTTTATACGTGGTCCTACGAGCCACTCAAGGGGCGGTTAAAGGTTGAACTCTCTACCTTTCAATCAACAGACCAGTCAGTGTGCCCTATCATCTGTGCTCAGCCATACTAGATTGAGAGATAAAGAGAACCTTGTAGTCCTTACTTCTTTTCTCTTTGTTTTATAGGTTTTACCAGTGTGATTCCCAATAGTGAAACAGATCACTATCTCTCTCGGTGCGCTGTTCACACCGAGGTAACGGCCAGACTCTTAATGGAAGCACTGGAGCGAATGAACCAATACCAAGCTGCCGATGTGGTGGGAAGATGGCTAAGGAACATGGAAATATCCGACGAGGACACCTCAGGATATATAACAAGAGGGGAAAGCAGTGCATCTGAAGGAAGCCCCTTTGTAAGGTCACGAAGACGCGGAACTAGCGAAGCTTCTGAAAACTGGGATGTGTGTTCAAGGAGTAGAGGAGGTAGTAATGCATCTGAAGGGAGTTCCGGCTTGATGGGATCAGAGAATAGTGTGAACAGTGCAAGGGAAATACCACAGCACAGATTTGACTCGTCGAGACAAGGCTCTTTCGGAGTATACCGGGACTTGCCGAGAACCGCTCGTGCTGCTTCGTATGGAAGTGCAACATTAAGACAACCGTTTACAAGCAGAGTACGAACCACAAGTGCTCCGTCTGAACACAGCTACGCATGCTCAGCTGAAGAATCGTATTACTCTGGATCCGTTGACAGACTTTCTTGTGAAGAATCACAGCGTGGTTCAACAGAACAGATCGTGCCCGAACCTCAGTCTCGTTGCTTCTTAGATGCCTGTAGGAACTGCGATCATTGCGCCCAAAAGTTGCCTCTGCAAGAAACAGAAATTCCCAAGCCGTGCGGGCAGTATCCTACTCCTGACACCATGCAGTTCGCTCAGTGTACAAACAGTGGAGGTACTGAACCTGAACTCTTATCAAGTCCAATGCAAGTTTCGAATAGTGATGACGATCAGGAGCAGACTTCTAAAGAGGAACAACTTTCAGTCGATGAAACAGGTGAACCAGATATGAAGTCCAGTTTCCCTCTCAGGAATCTTGTTGCTGACCTTTCATCGAGGTTAAGTCTTAGCTGGAGACCAGTTGCGCTTGATCTTGGGTTCAGGAACTCCGACCTTTGTCGTTTTGAAGAGTCAAGCCTACTTCGCATTCAAGCGAGCACGATGTTGGAAAACTGGTTAACTAACAACAGGTGCACCTTAGATTGCAAGCAATGTGAGCAGGTAATTAAAGAAAGACTCGCTGAAGCGTTTGAGAACGCACATCGAGCAGATTTGAAAGACTTTTTGATGCATCAGTTGAAGGAAACGTGAGGAGGTTATATGATACAATCGACCTTTTCCGTAGCTCTATATTACGGACAGGTCTATTGGCCCTAAAGAAACTGAACCTCATGCATGGATGGAAGAATGAAAAGTGTCGCAGATGAGAGTACAACTTAACAGACACGTTCACTTCTCAATATGTATTAACATGTTAACAGTAAGCTTGGACGTCAGTATACAAGGGCGCCATTGGCAGCCGCTATCCGGGGTCCAATATTTGTTTATGAGCTTACTTCAACCCACCCAGCCATTATATGAATAATGTATGTAATGGATCGTAATGAGGTAGACCACACTGCCGGGGAATCGAATCTTGACATAGCACAGTTATACATGGCCCGGCCTGGCCTTGGAGGCTCGAAAACTGTCTAAGGCTGACATTTTGGCTGAAAGCCCCAGCTCACCCAAAATTTCGCATGCAGGATTGTTTCAGGCTTAACACCACGACCACATCACTGAAAGCCTGAAAAATCTGATGTGGCTTAGCATGAATGATAGGCTGCTTTTAAATGATCTCGCAATGATTCACAAGTGTTCACGACCAGATACCCAGCTACCTTACTGGAAAATTTATTCAGCGTTCGAAGATTCACGACAGAAACACTAGACGCAGTGGCGAATCTACCAATCTGTAGACTACGATCATTTCTTTTTCGAGGTGCAAAGTTGTATAACAATATCCCAATCGATATAAAAAAGTTTTAGGCAAAGGTCTGTAATTATTTGTTAAGTTTGTAAATATCTAGTCTTAGTACGTTATACATTTTAATATTCTTTTAGGTTTTAATAATGGGATATTTCTGTAGCTGGTCTTAAGTATTCAGAATATTTACAGCGGAAGAGCCTTAGTCAGGGATCTGTTATTATAAAGTATTTATGTAGGCCTCTCACCCCATCATTCCATTTGCACCACACAAAAAGACCACTGACGTCTTGTAGATATGTAGATATGTGAAACACATGATCAGATTCTGAAAAGTGACGGGGCTCGGATTTCTAACTGAAATGCACCACCGGAATTGTTCTGCAGAATAATTTAGTGATCACGGCCTCAAAAATATTTTCGGAATTGTGGTATGGTTTAATGGAAATGAAGTGTATAAATATAGATAGATTTTGTGGATGAGTCGTTATGCATCGAGTTTGAACTGGGGAGTGAGGAAATAGCCTTGAATCAATTATAACTGTCAAGTACCAATAAACGAAAAGTAAACTGTCTTTGTTATTACCAGTTTCTTTCTAAATATCAAGTATTTGCTGGAAACACATTGCTCTCTTTAACAATCAAGCTGAGTTGATCGTGATTATTTATAACAGTCTTTCCCCTCACTAACCTATCACATGAACCAAATCAACAGTCTTTTCAAGAAGTGATTACATACCAAAACATATTAACGTTACTTTCTCATTACTGTTTTTTTTGTTTTTTGTTATTTTTTCTTTTTGTGGGAGAGCTTTCCCTCCGTTGCTTTACTTGTCAGAGTTTTTTTAACTCGATTGTTTATGCCAAATGTTACAGGGTAAAAGTTAAATCCTCCTTTCTGTTTCCATTCGTTTCTCAAGAAGGAGGAGGGAGAATTCATCAAAGTATAAAAAAACCATCCCCCACGATCCTGTGGTTTATATATCCTAATTCTTTTACTCACTGACTATTTAAATGGTTATATTGGAAGGAGAACTTTGATTTTGTTCACTTTCAGCAACTGTAGCTTTACCCGGTACACAGTATTCAAGTTTAGGTCTTAGAACTCTCCTTTTCTTCGGTTTAGCAGCCAGCAATGCACTCAGTTGCTTCGGATTACCTTGATTTGCTGTTAGTCGCATCGTAAACTTGGGAGTTGAAAAATCGCTTATAGAAATTCTTGTTGAAGAAGGTCTAGCAATGAACGTTTGTTGAGTGCAGTGGCTAGATCTAAAAACTTTTCCAAAGTTAATTTTTTCAATGGAAACCATCATGAAGTTGACCTCTTCATCTTGGACTCTCTTCGCTTCTTCTCTCCGTTTTTCATCACGAAGGGAGCTTGCTTGTTCAGAACTCTCCGTTTCGTCGTCTTTTTTCGGTTCGCAAATCGCTCTATCACTTCCTGGAAATGATAGGTCTTGCTCTTCATCTACAAAGCCAAATTCATTTTCAATCTCGCCTTGATTTACCTGCAACTTGGACATGACTTCTTCGGTGTAAAAATGCAATGATATTTGAACGTGTGCGTTCTACTCGTTAACTGCAAATGTCGGCAAAAACGAAAGATGTTATTCAGGGTATCGCAGTTAAATTGCTTGTACATAATATCCAAATATGACGTTCTATACTCAAAAGAAACCCTACAAATGAATAAGCGATACGCGGTAGAAGGCACGCCCAAATTATTCAAACGCATGCCGACACGGTTGCGTAGCAATTGGTAAAATAACATCTTCGACTATCCTGTTTTCTTACGAAATGCGACGTTTAAGAGGACACCCGCACCCCCCCCCCCCCCAAAAAAAAGGAAGAAATACAAGGTTTATACGGTAAAGATGCAAAGTTTTTGTGATCAACCTTTCTAGCTCTTTCTCAAGTGGAATTGAAAGATACAGTCCTTGAGTGAAAACGAGCTCCGGTAAATATTCCCGGACACTTGCTCCTTCAAGCTGGATTGAAGGGGAGGTCTGTTGTACAAAGGTTACAACTAAATAACAACAACAGAGATTTTTCTCTCATACACACCTTATTTATTTATTCCTTCACTTAATACAGTACAGGTAACTACAACAGTTCACAAAAAGAAACTCTAGGATGCACATCACAACACTGACTATCATAGCTTTTGCCAATTTACAGCATTTATGAGGTCCACAACAGTTCAAAAAATTAACCTTTCAATAGCTGCCCCCTCCATGCACGAAAAAATTGAAAATATTTCTGGGGGTAGAGGGGCAGCTATTCTTTGCATCATATTAAATGGTGTTTGAAATAATAAACTGTATCCCCAACATTGATCAGGATCAAAATTCTTCCCATGCTATTCATGGTTAATGAACTTTAGGAAGTAAAGAGAATAAATGACTAGATCAGAAGACAAATTAATTCTCTTGGTAATTGAATCAATTCTTCTTTGTAGTTCTAAAAATCATGCATAGATTCACAAACAAGAAAGGGATTTAAATTCTGGTTATTTAGTTAAGGGGTTAAGCCCCTATTTTGCCTGGTTTCCATGGCAACAAAACTACGTTTGTAAATGTGCTGCAAAACGGCAGTTGTTACACACCTTACATTTCTATTAATACAAAGAGTCTCGTTTTAACATAAAATTTAAGTCAAAACATAAAGTGTTTCTGTTAGGATGTTTAACTTAAGAAGTAGACCAGAGCTGCAGCAGTTCCAATGGAGCCAAAGAATACCAGCCAACCACTCTTGTACAGGACACCCATGTCAAAACCATAACCAAGATCCCAAGCCTGTGGTAAAGAAAAACACAGGATTCAGTACACACTATTCAAGTAAAAAGTGAAAAACTTTGGTTACAGATGCCCAACCTTTAATTAGCTTGCCTCCACTAATACATTATTGCACACAAACAGGAAAGGACGTTTGTGCTTTAAAGTTGCTCAATTCTGAAATACTCACACCACTCAATCTAGGGCGCGTTTTGGAAGCTCTTTCCAGTGAATTGCCTCAGAGTTATATGTGAGCAGAACACCCTTCAAGATAAGGGACCGTTCATTTTTTATGAGAGAGGGGGGGCTGGTGGGATTTGGGGGGGGGCCACTCGAAAAAAATTGGCTTAAAAGGGGGGGCCAGCCGAAAAAAAATGAAGGAAAGGGGGGGGGTCGGACGAAAAAATTAGATTAAAAATAGGATAAGAGATGTTTACAAATGGAAGAAAAATTGTGCTCTTTTATTTATAACAAATATGCTAAAACAGTTCCAGGGTAACAAGAAAACTTCTCAACAGCTTTTATATTTTATAAGGACAGTGAACATACCATAATAACAGTCTTGAATAGCAACAACTTTCTTTTCATTCATAAAAATGTTGTTGTCAAGCTCATATAATTAAATCCAATAATTTGAGTCCTGAATTGGAACTGACCTCGTTACCAGAGCTTTTCTCCGAGAAATTTAATGGGAGGGGCATGAAACTACTACGAGGTGTCCCCTTCCTCATTTTCGACGTTCTCTTCGATCTCGTCGTCGCTGTGTTCCTCTTCTTCTTCCTCCTGTTCTTCTTCGTTGTCCTCCTCTTCTTCCTCTTCTTCGTCGTTTTCTTCTTCCTCTTTGTTCGTGTCTCCGACGTTTGAGCTATAATCTTCAGGATGCAGGAAACAATACATCCTGTTTCTTACTTCTGGCTTAAGGTTGGTAATAAGCCTGCTTTGTGCCGCGTTGCTGAAGTAGCTTGATTGCAGTAGGTGAGCGATGAATGCTGCATCCCGTGTTAGCAACAATGCTGCTACATCTTCAACGTTTATGCACGCTTCCGGAATTGTCATGGAGGGAGGATAAAGAAGACAGTTGGGAAGCTCTTTTGCAAGGGGATTTGCAACGCAGATATGATACACGCGTAGGACGTTGTTTTCAAACCGTTTGCGTTTTCTGCCCTTTGATTTCCTACGGTTTTGTTTTAATTTTCTTTTTTTTGACACGTAGTGTCCTGTTAAACCCTTGAAGACCTGGTCAAAGGTCTCCTTCTTTTTTTCGAGGTTTTCTAATTCCCCTGAAACCTTGAGCTGCTTTGCCTCAATCCTAGCGATGTGCTGCACATTGAAGTCATGGTGGAATTTCTTGTCAGGCTTCAGGGTAATGCCATTCGCCCGGAAGAGCGTGGAGTCATGATCACTCAGAATTTTTAACTGCCCTTTCAGTTTCTCAACAGCCTCTCTGTGTTCTTTTATAACGTAGTTCAGTCTCCGTCCGTCACTAGGTTTTAACTGGTACTCCGGTTGTAGCAACTCTCCTAACCTCTCCGAGCAACCATCTGCCCTTTGAAAAGCGGCCTCCTCTGACATCAAAAAATCGAACTGCCTGGATCGTTCAGCAGTGAATCGCTTTTTAAAGGATTCGTCGCTTTCACCATCCCTTCGCATCTTGGTGTGAGCTTCCTTCATGATAGACATGTAGTAAAGCGATCTTTTTCCTTTTGGATTAGGAATGAAACCAAGACTTGCTTTTTGGAGTCTCTTTGGGATGCCGGCATCAGCAGACATTGAAGAGCTTATTACCTACAAGTAAAATAGGAATCTTCCTTAAAAATAATTTAACAGTTAATCTTGTTTTACATTACCGAGTATCTTCGTAGGAAATGACATGTTTGCATACATGCCAATGTCTGCGCATATAGGACTGATTACACTGCATGTAAATATAACAATAACATGCTACTTTATAGTACCACTTACAGTCACGTGTTCTTCTAAAGGTGTAGCTTCATCAGTTGCTTCTTGTAACAAGACTTGTTTCTTATGGCTTTGAAGAGTTCCTTTGGAATGCCATCTATTCCAACAGGGGTCACAGAATTCTAAGAAGAAAAAAATGTAATTTTATAGAGCATTTACTCGTAGTTTAATACTACTGATAAACGGTGCACAAGTAACACCTCAAAGCAGACATCTGTCTGGCAATGCCACCCGGAGTCACTGCTTTGCTTTCTGTGACCATTCTAATATATAAAACAACAGTTAACATGTAAAATGAAATATTATCCCGCATCTTCAATATTCTAAAAACAACAGTTATAAAGCTCTAGAATTCTTGGTCGATGTGTTTCAAGAAAGAATGTTGAGAAGGGCAATTACAAATACAAATTAAGTTCTTACTTATGTCACAGCTGTTACAAAGATGAATGGCGATTGCGTTACTGCAAGACTGGCACGTGCGCGACTGGAGTGCTTGTACGTAATGTGCCTTTAACGCTCCCTGTGAAAATTCAGAAGAATTAAAAAAGACGAATTAGTAAAGCGAAACTGAATTTATTAGATATTTGAAATAAATTTGGTTATAATTACAACCTAAATTGTTAATAATTGTGTTTTTGTAGGAACAGAATCTTTTTTCAGCTGTAACTGAACCAAAATTAACGAAATTGTTTTAAGGCTAGTTTTAAAGGATTCTCGTTTTAGTTCTAGGAGAAATCACCCATTTAAACTTCTTTTTTAAAGGTGGGTTTGTCAATTATCAGCTCATGTACAGCGTATAGTTAAATCTCTAAAGAACGGATAATGTAGCAATTTCGCTTTTATGTTTTCTAAGACCCCTTCTTGAAAGGATTCAGTCAGAAGCCAAGTTAAGTCTATTCAATTCAAGTCAAGTCAAGTCAATTCAAGTCAAGTCCCAGATTCAGTGTGATATATCAGCCATGGAATATTTGAAAAAATGGATATAAATTCGTTATCATGCGCTAAACAGGGATAAAACAAACAATAATACAACAGCAAATGTAGTGGTATAAATATTTAAACAACGATTATTGGGTCACCTGCATCTGATTGCATTGGAATACATTAGCGATTTTTGCAAGCTGGTTTTTTGGACACTCATATTTGAGGATTTTCAGAGGATACAAAATTTGAGAATATATTTTTATATAAATATTCTTGTGGAATTTGAAGTCGTTGTCAAAATTATTCATGTTTGTAATTGTAAATCCACGGTTATGTAAAGACCCACGTCAACCAAATGTACCTTCGAGTGGAACATTCCATTGCAGGATTCACAATACTTCAGCTGGCACTCACTGCAGTAGAAGGTGGACTCTTCTTTTTCACACTGATCACAGAGTCTGTGAATCGCATTAAATTATCTGTCAGCATCAAAAATACAAATACATCAAATACAGTAACAAGTTACGGCAAAAACCCATATGAAATACCGTACCTCCAGTCCATTCTTGAATTTATATTTGTCTAGCGTCCTTTCCGAGTTTCTTTATATGCCAAATGACTCTAAAAGTTGCTCCGAAAAGGTCAAACACGTGTTGTCGACTCTTGAAAGTGTCACTATTAATATAAACAAACAGAGATCATTTTGTCCATTGTCGATTGTTTCTATTTCCGGAGGCCGCGTTCCTAGTGCCCAGCGGAATGAAGCGTGCTGGAAATCCAAAATGGCGGAGAAACGCAAGGATTGCGATGACTTTCAGGTTGGGCAAGAAAGATCGTGGACTCAAAGACGATCGCAGATTCGAAAGGAGAGTAAAGTTAGAGAAAATGTAAGGATTTCCTTGCAGACACTCAATGTTAACGAGGTCGCTAAACGTCTTGCTGGCATTGCAGGGGACAGGGGAAATATTAAGCTCCGTCGAAAAGTGGCTGGAATGATCCATGTGCTTGATGAGCTTACAGCACTTGACGATTTCTGTTGCGGGAAATATAAGGGAATCTTGCATTTTCAAGAAGCATATGACCTGTTTTGCGGTGCATTTGAACCTGAGTTGGCCGTTCCGGACCGAAACAATTTCAGAGATGAACTGCTCTCCGCGGAAATAGGACTACCTGTGGCATTTTTCACGTGGGAAAATAGCAGCTACATTGTCCTCAACCCAGAAAGCTGGAGCATTTTAAGGTTGATAGATGTTCTTTGTGGGCGAAGTAACGACAGACTCTCAAGTGGCAGGTTTCAATTGGACGCAGAATCGTTGCATGCCATCTTGGACTCTATGGAAACAGAGTATGACAAATCAGTTTTGCGTGCCATTTTTGCCGCTACGTCTTCACGTTCCGAGCTCTACGAGTTAGGTTTGAAACCCGATGCTGCCATTAAAAATTTGGAAAGAGTGCTAGCAGTATCCAAGGAAGTAGAAAATGCAGTATTTGCTGGGAAAGACATGACCGTTCTGGCATTGAAAGAGAAAATAACGAAGCGAGAGAAAGAGATAGCACAATTGAATTCTTCAATTGAGAAGCTGAGAGACATCCGAGCCAACAGCAGACACATCAAAACAATGGAGGAAAAGATGACAGTTAGCAGTGAAAGCCTTAAAAGTCTACAAGACATCCTTGAATGCAAAGACAAGTATTCTGAGCAAAAGTTCAATGCAGCTGCTCGAAGAAGGGCACAAAATCTAGTAAATGAAAACAGGCTGAGAAACAGAAAAGCTGGTGCTGGGGCCAAAAGAAAGCTTGACGAAATTGACGAGGAGCTAATAGCAAAGGCCATCGAACAGAAAACCACAGTGCATGGAAGGAGACATGATATGGTGTTGTACTACCATAAGCGAGTGAAGAGAGATGACCTGTTAAACATTGCAAACTATAACCTTCTTGAACGTGGAAAACAAATGATCAAGTCTGCAACTACCGTATACAACCGTGCCAAGCCCAAGAGGATGCGATCGCATCAAGCTAACAGGCACATAGGTAATTTTAGAGTTTAAATATTTGCAATTATTTTAAGGCTTTTAAATGCTTCAAATTTGCTAGATGATGATATACATTTGTATACAGAGGAATATCCATGGTAACACAAAAATCGGGACCTTAATTTTTCAGATGTATTGATGTACATTTTAAATGTCTGATTCTTGCCAATGTACACCTTATTAGGAAAGGGGCTGTTTTGTTCAAAAAAGCCTCCAAAGACAGAAGAATCAGAGAATCTGCTAACCCACCATCAGAGGAAACTAGTGGACCTAGCAAAACATCACCTTTTTGCAGACCCTGTGGAAAACCACCAATATGCTGTCAATATAAGTATCGATGACAAGGCTTACATTCGGCCTGAAACATCAGGTAACATTATTTATATTTTAAAAGGTTGATATTTCCTTGCTGGTAAGTCTTCCAGATGTTTTTTCAAATTTTTAAGAGACAAGAAAAATAATGACTGAAGCTTATTAATGTTTAATTATTCAAACAATTTTTGCTCATTTTTTCATTTTTCTATAGTTGGAATGGACGGAACCAAGCACCAGTCTTTGTTTCAGCCTACTGAAGAAAGTGGGTTTAGTACTAGAGCTCTTCCTAGCCATGACTTCTGTGATGCTCGTTTGTATGTGACCCCCTCGGCATACCGGTTCATGTCTCATGAAGTTAAAGCGGTGGATGGTAAGTTACATATTAAATGACTTATTTTTATCACAAAGAAGTCTAGGAAGTGCTTTTAAGAGTGGTTACAGTTAACCTTAACAGGCTGTGCAAATTTAGTTTGCTTGCCTCCTTTTTTTGTTGTTGTTGTTGTCTGTGTTTTTCTTTAGAAAAAAACTCTTATTTAAATCAATGAATGGCAGTAAAGATCCAAAATAATTTATACTGTATAACAGATGCAATGTTGTAATATAAAGATACTGATAATGATAATGCTACATTTAGATACCTAACAATTATGTACACTGTAAAATATATGTTTGAAAGTCTGTTCCACTGTTCTTGCTCCATAGGCAAAGAGAACATGATTCTTAAAGATGACCATTCAGTGGTGACTGTCCGCCCAAAACACTATGTTGGAAGCAGTGGAAGTGTCTGGGCCTCAGAAAAAGTGTTTCTGCGTTGGGAACACCCACAACTGTATGAAATTGAGTGTTCACAGTTTCATCCTTTACTGCGCAAATTCACTGCGATGGTGCGAGATTATCTAGCCTACTTCAGCGATAGTACTGAAAAAAGAGATGTGAGCTGTCTAACACAAAGTCCTGATTGCCAGTTTCGTGCCTATGAACTATCACGAATAGAACATGCTGTATCAGGGATTTTAACAGCAACTGTGAACTGGAATCAGTTCAGGAGCAAATTAAACCCCACACAGATTACCACTGGCAATGAAATTGCAGATTGTCTTGATGGTGTGAGGTCAGAATTTGAAATGCTTAAGGAAAGTTTGGCCAGTTTAATAACTACCAATGAAGTATTATGGCAGAAATATGAGCATGTCATTGAAAAGTGCAACTGGTTACTCACTGAGATGAAAAAGAGAGGATTACCAGTTACTGTTCGCCCCCGTGTTTTGCTGCATACAGATAAAGGTCCTGGAGTGTCAGTGACTAACTATGAGGTTAAATTTCGAGATGCAGAGATAGCAAGACTTTATGATGCAGACTGGCAAATGAGAGTTCACTATGCTGTCAATGATCCCTGCCCAGCTGAGAGGACCAATGCTTGCATAGGTTAATGAATGAATTGAACACTATTCATGGTTGTGAAGAGTAGTAAATATGTATATATAAATTCCTTTTCTTGAATTACAGCTCTATAGTGTATACACGTACAAAAAGTATGTCAGAATTTTATGTTTACAATCATATGGTACCAGTTTTTAATATTGTCTGCAGTAGGAAATGTGCTAACTCAATTTTAAATGTGAAAAACAGTTTGCTTCAGTGTTTTTGAAATACTGATTTTGGACATTGACAGGTGATGCTGTTGCAGATGGTGGTTCTCTCCCCTTTAAACATTTTGATCCACTTGCAGGAGTCAGTGAGGATGATCTTGAAAAGGTACTTTGCAATAATTATTGAGGATTGCTTCTTTGAGGCACTATTGAAATTTATGAAAAAATGATCATCTTAAAATACATGTACATGTAGAGGAAGAAAGTTAGGGTACATGTGCATGTATGATGTAACTCTCTGCTATGTACAATAGATTTCAACTGAGGAGTTACAAACCCGAGAGGAACAGGCTGTCCAGCAAAATGTATGGCTATGCTGTCAAGAGGTGTGTGATCGTGTTGACGAAGCACCAGGACCTCACGGATACATTTCAGCCCATGTAACACCCAGACCAGGTAACCCAGTAAACAGAATGTACATATGTAAATAGGGTATACTACAGATTCCTGATTTTTTAAATCTCATTAACTGGCAACATTTGAAAGGTTTAAAACTTCTAGATCTACATAGTAATCTGCAAGATTTACTGCACGATATGAAAGTGAAAGCATAAAAAAATGTTTGATTGAATGGATATTTATGTGTTTATGAAAACTGTCTTTAAATAATTTAATATTTATACTATACATGCTTAAAATTATCTTTTCTTTGGTATCCATAGATTATCAATTTTTTCACAACACATCGTACCTGGTACAGTTCCACAATGCAGGAGCTAGGAAAGACTCTGTTCCAGGCCATAGTTACTTCCAGAAAATAGAGAAGTTTATTAACGAACATTATGAGGAGGGTGAGAACTACAGGGAGTTTCTGAAGTTTTCTTGTGGAGTAAAGGTAGGACAAGTTTGTTCTTTTTGTTGTGAATGGACTGGACCACCTATAGGGAGATGCCCGAAACCATTTCCTGATCATGCCTGCCTTCCACAGTACCACTACCTTCCTTATCAGCAGACCTCAAATGAGGGGCGTGATCCAGACGATTGGCAACCAAGAGTGCAGTTGAAAAAGGCACATGCCAGTGGTAGCGTAGTTTTGTCTGACCCAGAGAGCGTAGCTAGATTTGGAGACAAATTCATTGTGAAACCAAAGTTTGTGGTTGACTATCTCCAGCATCTTGAGGTCATAGAGTTTAAAAAAAAGAAGAGACTGGCGGAAAGGGCAAGGGAAAGTAGGGAGGCAAGAGAAAAGTCCTATGATGATTATCATTGGGCTACTTTGTGCGAAGATGCCGCCAAGCTAAAAAAGCTCCGTGTGCCAGAATTGAACAAATACTTACAACATCATAGGCTATTAAAACAACATCAGAAGAGCAGCAAGAGTGACAAAGTGAAGACAATTATGGGACACTTCCTGCAGATGAATACTCTCAGAACAGGTCAAGCCGAAGTGAGAGGCAGCAATGAATCGGGTCAACTAGACAGCAGTGGTGAAAGCAGTGAGGAAGAAGAAACTGATGATGATTACAAGAGTGATGCCCCTGACTCTGAAGACGACTCAAATGATGTCGTTCTTGCTTTTATCGCCTCAGACGAGGAATATGTAGACGAGCGGCCAGCTACAACACGCTCAGGACGAGCAGTAACAAGAAGAGCTGAAATTGACTTTTCATTCTTTTGAGTGAGGATTTGTTAAAAACAGCTTTCTAGCTTTCAGCTCTCTTTCACTAAATTACGTGAAATGTAACGAAACGAAATTTTAATGCAGTAACTTTTTTAATACCTTATGTATTTTTTTATTCATGGGGGGGGGGGGGGGCCTTCCAAAAAATTACTCTGATGAGGGGGGGGGCCATGCGAAAAAAATCGGAAATTGGGGGGGGGTCATACAATTTTCAAATTACACTCCTCCAAATCCCACCAGCCCCCCCTACCCCATAAAAAATGAACGGTCCCTAAACATATTTAAGGAGTTTCAAGTGAGTTATAAAATTAACTCATACCAAATGTCTGATGCCATTAAATGCATGGTAGCACAGAGGCCATGCCAGTACAGTCTTCCCGCTGAAAAGGATCCACGATGGAATTTCCAGTGTCTTTACCCAGTTTAAATAAAACTCAAAATTCTCCGGCAGAACAAGTGCACAAAGAGCAAAGGAAGCTGTAACTGAAAAGACCAGAATATAGGAAATATGTGAGAAAGGAAGTTGAACTTAAAGGTCAACACAAGAATTATGTTCACTCAAAATGACAGCCACAACATTTGAGAAATAAAACTCTAAGCATGGTTGAACACGAATTGGCCTTTGAGGAACTGGTCCCTGAATATTAACGGTTTGAGTTGTGTCCACTGATGTGTTCTTGATGAAGAAAAATATAACACAGCCTGACTTACCTTTGTTGGAATGATGGCTTCACAAGTTACAAATTAAGTCTTACAATTACACAGAATCTACAAGTACCTGCTGTCATTGCCACTCCAGTTCCACGGTGAGTAATGGAAAGCATAGAGGTCAACTGTGGACTGCAAAAACACATAGCTTATTTTAAAACTATGTTAATACACCTGTGATGTGTACCGGTATGTAGCAGTGAAATGTCAGGTTGTTCTTTAGGGCTGATCCACAGAGAGGCGATCCAGACCCCACTCAAAACATTCTTAAGAGTTAAGACCCTCTTTTTCAGTAATGAACTACCTGCTTTGAAACAGCAAAGGGAAATGATTACCACCTAAAAGTTTGAGCTGGTAGTTAAAAATCAGTTGAAAAAGATCATGTAAGATCATGTTACATATGCCCCAAGTCTGAATTACAAAACCCATTGTTTTGCAAGGTGAGGAGGAAGCTATGTCCCTGTCAATAAATTACTAAAGTGTTTGAGCTTGTCTTCACCACTGCTGCAGTTTCAACCCATCTTCAGGTGATATTACACAGGAAGATTCGCAACGACGATTTTTAACACCACACAGCGCTGCAATGTTGGAACAATGTTGTAACCATTTGAAACAATGTTGCAATGCGGTGTTGCTTTACAAATCGTCGTGGCCAATCATCTCATCTAACATCACCTTTTGTCTCGTTTGCGTCATTTCCTTTCATTGTCTTATCTTGCTGTTTCAAGGTCATGTTTACCCTAATAGGGCCTCTGCAAAAATGGAAAATGGAATGCAAAAATGGAATTTTGGTATCCCAGGGTGGGGCATTTGCACACTTTTTTAAAGCCCCACTGTGGGTTTTTTTGTATGATCTGCCTGCCCCACTTTGAGGCATTTGTGGCTTTTTCCAAAAAAAAAAAAGACAAATGCCCGGGGGGGATGGGCATGCTTGGAATTGATGGTGGGGTGGGAGGGGGGTTAAAATGGTGTTATAAAGGTATTATAACCAGCATTTCTCTCTTTCTCTGCTTTTTTTATTTACATCACTCAAAACTCTGTGTGTATTCGCCTCCAAAGATATTCCCCTTCATATTAATTGAACAGCTTTGTTCTAATTCCAGCTCATCTAACCTCACCTGTAGATAGTTAGATGCGGAGACATGGGTCTTTTAAGGCGGGAATTTTTAGACCAAAAGTCTTCTTCTTTGCGAACCAACGAAGAAGTAGCAATCGGGGTGCTGAAAGAGAAAATAGGGCAAATAAGCAAGATATAGGATCTTAAAATGATTAACAATTCTGCAATCTGACCCTACGTGCGCGACATCACAGACTGCTATTACTAACCTTCGTAACAACAAGCATGACGGTCGAAGGCATCCTTTGCTTAAAACTGAAGACAATCTGGCAGAGTTTCTGCGAAATTTAAACGAGTTTTAGCCCAAAACACAGATAAATGGTGCAAAGATTGCTGATGAAAATATTTACCCACCTAAGAAGAGCCGCCATGTTGTAAAACTGCTGCACTGAATTATGGGACTGGGGGCATGGAGGTCGAGGGGAGTAAAAGTGCAGAAAATCGTTTCGCACTTCTTTTGTAAATAACACAGATGACCTGTGAAACGGAATAAATACAAGACAAATTTTTTTCAGTTTCTTCTGTTTTCTTTATAAAAATGAGGCAAAATAAGAACTTTGTGCATTACCCAGAAGTCTGTAGGAACTTTGATTCGTGCAAAACAGCACGAAGCCGAGCGTGTTATGTAAGAGGAGAGCTGGACCGACTGTCATAACAAAATGGCTGCCATATTTTACTCTCGGTTGTGCATTCGAAACAGTGGTCGCTTAGGTGAGATTCCTCGTGTTAGTTGTTATTAAATCTTGTATTGTATTCCTAACTAGCTGTTCTGTTTGCCTATAAACAGCAAGCTCACTTGGACGACCAGTTTTTACGGCTTCGACTATTTCGTGCTCGCCAAGAATTCACAGTGGTGAGTTTTTTACACTGGATTACAAATTTTAAGCTTTTTGATATCTTCTAATTTTATTTTTAAGTAGACAACTTAGAAGTGAAATGTCTACTCTGATCATAAAACATAAGGACTTTCACATTTAATCGCTAAAACTCAATCTGGTATGGTTTGGTGAGAAACTCCAGTGCAAAAGAAATAGGTAAGCTAAGTTACGTTACCAAAAGAATGAGCTTACAAATTGATAAATTAAATGTGATGATTGTGTCATTTGTTGCAGTGGTACTTTCAAAAGCAGTCCATTCTTCAGCTAATCGCAAGACTGAACTAGGTAAGTGGTGGTTTTGGAGTTTTAGCAGAACGTTTACTTTGTGTCACAAAATATAGTCCCCTAGAAAACAGAACTTATCAAAGGTACATTATAAAAAAAAAAAGATTAATAAATAGTGCAATTATTCAGCTAGGATAGTTTTAGCAAAAGGCAAAAAGTACACGTATACAGACCAAGTGGTGGGAAGAATAAGGTTGGACAGAATATGAGGTGCCATTGTTTTACAAAATTATTGAAACTTCAAAATAAATAATGAAGGAATGACCAGAAAATAAAGCTTTACATGACAACTGACAAACTGCAAGTTTCTCCTTCCAAACTGCCTTGTGGTTGGTTGTGGAAAATAGGGAGAGTATGACATAACATCAGAACACATCTTAGACCCAGTCTCATATACAACCTCTAAATGACCATTATATTATGGATAGAACTCAGTGGTGGACCCAGGGGAGGAGCCTCGGTGGGGGGTGGGGGGGAATTTCCCCCTATCTGAAGGTCTGGATACAGCTCTGGATCTTTCCTTGTGTGTAAACTGAATCAAAGAAATGTTGGTTGGCTACCTAAGCTGAATCTTTACACACAAAAAAATTTAATTTTCAATCAGAGCACATGATGTTTTTTTCTTGTCAGAACTTGCACCATCACAGCCATCCAGTCACTGGAAGTTTGAGCGCTATGTCAGTGTTGCCTTACTGACTCTTATTCCTGCGGGAGTAATCTACCCTTCAGCTGCTGTAGACTGGGCACTAGCTGCTGTCATTCCCCTGCATAACCACTGGTAGGTTGAGTTTTATAACGTTAAGGTTAGTGATGTTGATGATGAGGTGACAGCGATAATGATATTGATGGTAACTGGTTAAAAAATTAGGATTTTTTGTTTAATAGTGATAGGGATAAGTAAAGTAGAAATTTTGCATAGTAAGAAGCAGCACAGTTGAAACAAAATTCCGGTAGCATTTTTAGGTTCATCTACTCATTAACTCCTTACTAGGCTTAGATTAATCATTATTTTCTAATTGAACTCTATATTTAATTCACAGGGGTGTTGGCCAAGTCCTGACTGACTACATTCATGGTTCAACAATGCCAAAAGTTGCAAAGGGTCTCTGGCTGGCTGTGTCAATTTTACAGTTTATTGGGCTCTGCTACTTCAACTATTCTGATATCGGCATCTGTAAAGCTGTCAGTATGATCTGGCACATGTAAAAAACAACTCTGCAATAGGCTGTAAATCACATATTATTATTCCAAAACTGTGTTCTTTGAAGTTAAATGTCTTATGTTGACAAAAATATAAAGAGGAAGTGCATATATTTAGTAGTTTGGTTAAAAAGCAGAGCCCTTTTCATGACCATTCAAAAAGAGGACAGGACCTTTATCAAAAAGTAGAGGCTTTCTCCAGTCAAGTAATCACAATGAAATGTCAAATTTATTTTAACCTTGTCCCTGATATTTTGAAAAAGTGTCTTGGAATAATAGTTGTTTTGTATTCACAAGACATTGTGTTTTTTTATCCTTAGTTTTCCTGAGTAATTCTTGTCAAATAAAGACTAAGAAATTTTGTCTTTACTTCTCTTGATTTACATGACAGTGTATCACCTTCTAAATGGGTATCCTGTGACATAATGGGTACTCTGTGCATGCACTTGCGCTTTGATATAATTGTCTTCCATACTTGGGAAAAAGGAATATTGAAGGTTCAATTTGGAAAACAATAACCAGTTTTTCTCTTGTTATTGTAAAATATGGTATCACACAAGATAAACTTCTTTTTATGTCAATCAATTCAATGAATGGAAAAGGTGCTTATAACCTAAAACGGAGAGAAAAATCTGGCAGAAACATGGCAGAGGAACTGCAGACGTTTGGCACCTGCACCTAGACAACAGAGCGAATACGAAAGAATTCGATTATGTTTTTCCTTTCCAACCCTCTGCGATTATGTAAGGAGCCAGGCCTTCTAACGTCTTACCTGGTTACTTAGCTGCACCTGTTCCGCTAACTCGTCATCTCTAATTTTACTTCCTGGGTAAAACAAAAGATCAAGGGAACAAATGGCGGTGAATTTTCACGTTTGCTCAGTGGATGAAAAGGACAGCACATCATCACGTTAATGTGGAAAGGATATTCTTAGTTATAGAGAGTGACTGCAGATATAGACCCGGATTTTCCGTCGCGCTAAAAGCGATCGCATCTTGATCACCGAGCTTCTTGAAATGACCGCCGATGAAAATCAATTGAATCATCACTGGGGGAAAAAGGAAAATGGAATTTGACCACGTTTTGAGGATCATTGGCGAGTTTGGACCACATCAAAGGAGGCTATATGTGTTGTTAAATTTATCTCTAATTCCTGCTGCTTTTCAACTTTTGTTGCAAGTTTTCGCGGGCGCCGAGCCAAGCTGGTCTTGTCTAAATTCTTCCGCAAACGAAACCTGCCCTAGGAATAAGTCACATTGTTTGGAGATACAATACACTTCCAAGTTCACATCGATTGTCACAGAGGTAGGTTTTAATGTTTGCTTCTGTTGAAAAAAAAAATGTAAAAACCAACTAGTACCTAGCTCACCAATATCAGACTAACTGGTTACAGTATCGGGTGCTCTTTTGCTCAGTTAACAGTGAACTTTGAATGTACTGTAGGTCTGATAACTAAAAATTATACAGTTTTGAAGATTCAGATATAAATACTACTTTATTAGAGTTCGCTTTAGTTGGCTAGTTGTCATAGCTGTAATTTTACCTTACTAAAATTCCCCCCAACTGATCAAATGGAGGCCAATAATTATTGTTATCATAAACAAAGGGATCATTTGTTAGCTTGTTCACAATTCTTGCTGAAATATTACGCGGTTGTTTTGACTACGAAATTAATTCTGGCAGCTTCATTTCATTGAAATTCACTGACTTGACCATACTTTTTCAATTTACAATGGTTGCCACCATTAATGAATTATTAATGCTGTGAATATTAAATTAAGGTTGTAATTTGAAACCCTTTTTAATTCTGTACTTCCTAAAATCAAGGAAACCGGAGCCAGTGCCAGAGATCAAATTCAGGAAACAACAAGGAAACAGCAACATTAACTTTATTATATTGAACAGATATGATTACACCAAATATGGGGAATTCCCAAGGAAGTTTTAAGTCACAGGTGTAGACACTCTTCATTTGTGTAATGAAGTTACGACTGAGCAGTTTTCCACAATTATACTACTACATCAGAAATTTCTGCAATTTGATTGGCTTAGAGCAGTGGTATTTCAGCTTAATTTGAAATACCTACATGTGAAAATTACAAACCTTTTATGGGTAGTAGTATAACCTATACTAATTAAACACTTGGAATTTCAAAATGTAAGAGCTGGAGTAGCTGTTAAAGTCAAAATCTCACAAGAGCACCCCTTAAATGAATCTGCTTACAGTTCATTGCGAAGCACCCTCGTATCCCACTTTAAGACCACTTCATTGTTTTGACCAACATAATTTTTTTTGGCCGAGACGTAAAACAACAAATAATTGATCAGTCATAAATTTTTCTCAACCAAGAACCTCTTTACAGTAAATTTATGCATCTATCTTGTCAATACCACCTGATACTCCAGGTGATAAGGTAGTCACTTTACAGGGTTTCACTCACATTAGTTTGCTGTAATTTGAGTAAGTCAAATGTGTTTCATTTTTAGGATTATGCTGATTTCCTTAATTAAGTTATTTTTGATTGAGCTTTTGGAAATGATACTATATAAATATTATTCTTGTATCATTTTGACTAAAATTATGATTACAATGGAAGCTCTCGTGAGTGGACACCCTCAGGGCACGAAAAGGATGTCCTTAACTGGCGCAGGCGGCTTACGGGAATGTAAAAATACAGAGGTTGTGTGGGAGTTGAGAAAAACGGGGTTTGTGAAGGCAGTCGTAAGTAGAGCTGTCTTCTTACAAGGGTGTCCATTAGGAGAGCTTAATTCTACTGTATAATAATAGTGGTGGTGATGATGTTGATGATGATGATGATGATGGTATTTCATAGCTGGCCAATAATGGTAACCACATACTGACTTAATAATCTGTAAACTGTTTTGTTTTGTAGTGGAATCTTATTTGTGAAAATGCATACAAAGCTGACCTGGTGCAGTCAGTGCTGATGACTGGAACACTCTTTGGTGCTCTGATACTTGGGGCGTTTGCAGACAAATTTGGAAGAAGAAAAATTTGGTACATTTCATTTACTGGACTCGTAATGTTTGGTTTTGCAAGCTCATTTGCTCCAACGTACAGAATATACACTTTGCTGAGATTTTTCACCGGTTTTTGTATTGGTGGAGAGATATTATCAGCTTTTGTCCTGGCGACAGAGCTTATTGGACCATCTTATCGGGGCTTTGCTGGTACAATGGCACAATGTTTTTTTACGACCGGTATACTGATTCTTCCCATAGTTGCTTACCTGGTCCGTGAGTGGAGGACATTATCTGTTTTGCTTTCTTTACCATTTTGTGTTTTTATACTATTTTTTAGGTGAGTTCTATAAATCTGTTTTATAATTGTTGAGTGGACAGTCTTTCAATGTTGTGGGGCAGGGCACGGCGGGGAGGGGACAGGAGCTCAGGAGGGAGCTGGCTGGTGGACGTGAAGCTGGGGATTAAAATTCTGCCCCATGTTTTAGACAAAAAAATACTTGCCCCTTACAGCTAGGACAACAACCTCTGTCTCAACATCTTGCTTTGTTTGTTTTGGACTGCTGCAAAGCATAATTTCAAACAAGGATCTCTAGTCAACCTCAGATTTAATCTTTTGCCATTCTGTTAACTGTACAAGGTAAGAAATCTTAGTTTTCACTCCTGGGCCAAATTTTGTGGAAATTATGATTTTTTGTTCTTACTTTAATTTATCTCTGTGGAGGAAATCCTGTGGTGTTACCAGTTAAATTAAACCTCTTTAGCACATTGTTTGCTTACTTAGTATTATAATTTTATATTTTATGACTTTTGCAAAAAAAATGTTCTTTCCTTGGCCACTATTTGGTTGAAGTTTAAGTACAAATTTTTTCATAGTTAAAGGGTGATTTTAGCATTTGAGTAAGGGGGACCTCAGAACTCAAGGGAATCTTTTTTCAAGGGAGAATAATTTAGGTGTAAATATTTATTGTCGATAGGTTTATGTGACTGTATAACTTTTGGAAACCACACATCCTTCTGTGAACTATTGTAATTTTTATACTACTTTCATTGAAAATGCAGAATTGTTCCTGAATCAGCTCGATGGCTCATAATCCGTGGTCGTTTAGCTGAAGCTGAAGACATCTTGTCTAGCATTGCAAGAAAAAATGGTATAGCTGTACCCAAGATTCTTCTACAAGTACACCGTCCACTTTCTGTTGTTGGAAACAAATATGGATGTTTAGACCTGTTCTCCAATTTGAAGATTGCCAAAGTTACTATAGTATTGTTTTATTTGTGGTATGTCTGCCAGTCAATCTAAATAAATCAATAATATATGAAATAATATCTTAACTAGGATATTTACACATATATGACAGGTTATATCACTGATAACTTTGTGACCCCTTAGTACTACCTAATGAATTAAATGATTAAAAAAAATGAATGAATGATTGATCCACAGACAGAAAACTACTTTTTCAATAAATTCATTGTTATCCCCTTTCCAGTTTTATTAAAAAGTGGCAATAAAAATGAATTTTTTGAAAAAGTAGTTCTCCGTTGGTGGATCATTCATTCATTCATTGTTTTATTGTTTAATTCATTTTTTAATAAATTGTTTTGATTTATTGAAAATAATAATCATGGGTTTACACACACAAGACTGCAATCAACTACATTCATGACATTGTACAATTTGTTGATTTGTTTAATTTTGTTCTTTTCCTTCAGGTTTGTTAACACACTAGTGTATTATGGTTTATCGTTGAACACCAAGCATTTGGGTGGCGATATCTATAAAAACTTCTTTCTATCAAGCCTAATGGAGCTTCCTGCCTACCTTACCAGTGTTTGTTTGATCAATTGGTAAGTAGAGGTATTGTAGTTATGCAATGTAGTATTTGAATGTGTAATTGTCTGACTCTTAGTGGTTACCTAGATTACTCTGAGATTTTGGGTTCTGGGAGTGCATTGGCGTGAAAAAACAGCTGAAATTTCATGATGCCACCACTGGTTTCTCTGTGAAATAACTTCTGAGAAATGTGTGCAGAAATTCCATACTGGTGATGTATCACCACCCAGATCTGGATCTTAATGCTTAGGTGGTTTTTAATTTATGAGTATAATCAGCATAAACTGAAATTTGATACAGTGATTGTCCTTTTTTTAGGATTGGACGTCGCCGTAGTCTGTGTTACTACATGACCATAGGGGGAACAGCATGTCTCGTCTGTTTATTTTTTCAAACAGGTCTGTGAAAGTCTCCTCCTTACCACTTCCTTATCCTGTAAACAATTTTACCTTTTGCTTTGTTTTGCCAGAAACAAAATGAAATGTCATTCTCCCAAAAAGTGTCTTAGGCTGGTGCAATAACTAGGACTAAAGATTTTAAATTGAATCACAATAAAAGTCTTTAAGTAAAATATGTCTGGTCCATTATCCTTGATGGTACAGTCAAAATTCTATGAAGCAGTCGTGACCTACAGGGAAGGGGCAAGTGGCCCTTTAAGAGAAGTTCCTTTTACAGTGATTACTGACAGTTTTGCTCCCTGTGTCTCTTGTAACACACTGCATGCTAGATACAGGATGGCCACCTAATAACAGTTTTTGCTTTTAACAGAGGTTCCAACTCTTGCTAATAAGTGATGAATATTTAAAGGATTAGACATAACCTGAAGACATCGATTTCTTTTCACTCTTCTGCTCTTTTCAGGTACCAAACCAGTGTACAGGATTCTAACAACCATCTTTGCCATGATTGGCAAGTTTGGAATCTCTGCTTCATTTGCTGTCATTTATATTTATTCTGCAGAACTTCTTCCCACAGTAGTTAGGTAATGTACGTTACTGTCTTAAACAATTAATTAGAATCTTACAATAATTAATTAAAACTTATATAGCGCATTTTTCATGGGGCTTGATCAAATGCACTTTACAATGAGTTAAAAAGACTAAAAATGACTAAAATTTACAAGCAGGTACCAAGTTTTTTCAAAAAAGTATTAACAATAAAATAAATGAAATAAATACCCTGCTACTCCACTGCGCTTTACAGGAAATTGAAAAGACTAAAAATATATAAAAATTTATGAGCAGGTAAAGGTTTTTAAAGGTTTTTATTAAAATAAACGAAATACATACTCTACTACAAATTAAAAGCTTGTTTAAAAAGATATGTTTTAACATGGCTTTTAAAATTTGAAAGAAAAGAGTACTGAACATAATACTCAGTAATAGGAAATCAGGGGCACCCAACGAGGATATAGTTCAAAACCACTTAACATAGCATTGTTGAACGTATTTTAGTATTCAAACGGTGGATATAGGCATATTTTTATCCCCTAAAAACTTTTCATCTGTTCGGATTTCCTAGCTGAAAGTCTAGTGATCCGAAAATTATAGGGATAAAAACTTACCTTCTCGAAAATTTCAGCCAGGAAAAGGCTTACGAAAATTCTAGGTGGCCTTTTTTAGGGTCAAAATCCGTTAAAAATGGGTAATTATACCATTTTGTAGATGTTCGAAAATCCTAGGAGAGGCAGGCAAGTAAGAAATTTTACAACAAATGCTCCGAAAATTCTAGATCTCAAATCGTCTTCCGAACAGATATTTTCCCGAAAATTGCCGTTGGGTGCCCCTGGGAAATCAACCTAAGGTCCTTAAATCAGCTTATTAGCTCTCCTTAAAAGGCGTTCTGTCAAAACTACGCTGAATTTCAGGTGTTTTCTTGAAGAGTCTAAATTCTTAGAGTTTCTCCTCTTGAAAAAGACACCCCACAGTCCTGTACGTGGACTGGGGCCGATAAGTAATCGGCTCCTGACATGAATCAGTTAAAGCTCAATCACAAGCCATTGGAGGAAGTGTTAGAAAAAAGCTTTTTAATTAAAATTTATATTATTCATAGTTCATACTATTTTATAGGAATGTTGGAATGGGTGTGTGCTCCATGGCTTCCAGAATCGGTGGCATTTGCTCTCCTTTTGTTGTTTTCTTGGTAAGTTTTCTTATTCAAACTTTTTGCAATTGTTTACCAAAGTTTTGAATTCTTTTTCTGGTTTGTCAGTCCCACTTACTTCCTTTTTCATCTTTTAATTACCGTAAAATTCTAAAAATAAGCCCCAGGGCTTATATTTTTCAAAGGCCCTTTTTGAGGGGCTTATAATTTGCGTTTCAAAATCGATTGGGCTAGTCTTATAATTGGAAGGAAATTTTCCGTTTTTGCTTTGTTTTGCTTTGTATTTGAGGGCAATTTTCCAAGTACAAGTCCTCGGGGGGCTTATATTTGGAGGGTCGATTTAACGGAGGCTTTTTTGCGTTACCGGATTTGAGGGCTTATACATGGAGGGGCTTATTTTCGGAATTTTATAGTACCTTAACAGTGCAGTGTAATATAAAATTTTTTGTCGCATTTTAGGGAATCTACACACGCCCCCTTCCCATGATGATATTCGGGATGTGTTCATTTTCTGCTGGGTTACTCAGCCTGATTTTACCAGAGACCCTGAATAAACCACTACCAGAGAGCTTAGAGGAGACTGGGTTCGAGGGCGTGGAAGGCATGTCATATGAGCGACTAGAAATGGAACAGTACACACGTGGCGCAGTTGATTCGAATGATGATGTGTTCCAAGCGAATGATTCAGACTTCGATGATGATCTTGTTAGCGAGAAGACGACATTTATCTAGACTGGATGCGTTAAATGAAATGAATTTGTTTGACAGTGGACGAGCAGTTAGATATCAAGGAGTTGTCGCTTAGTTATCCAGCAAAATCACGGCTATCCCCGGTCAAATTAGAAAACGAATTGGAAATTGAGCAAATTAAATGGGAAACCCTAGCTGTCGGAAGGCAGATCATATGGCTGTATGGCCAAGGGTCAGAGCCATGAACTCAAATCTTGCGTAACTATGACTACTGCAGTAGCGGTCAAAGCCGGACTTCAACCCCAAGATATTTAATTTTGGAGAGGGTGGGGGTTGTGGTGGGGGTGCATCGGGATTACGTCAATCCACTTTCGAAGCAGTCATGTCGTCATGTCGTTTGCTTCTTTGAAAGATCCACTCCCATTCCCCCTGCAGAAAGTTTTAACTTCTGTCTTGGTTGAACGAACCGTATCTACCTACATGCACCTGCATTAAATTTTGGCAGCCTGTAGCCCTATGTTGTAACGATTGCAACTTATTTTTTTTGGGTGAGGGGGGAGGGGGGGGGGGTCCTACATTGCTTATTATACGAAAATTTTTGTATATATGTAGTACGAATTCGAAGGTAAATTAGCAACTATCAAATACAATAAATTAGACAACATAGAAATTAACTGTGTGCACTCGACATTCGATCTTTTTCTAGGCGTTACAAGCTTTTAAAAAAGACGTTGATGTTATTCCCATAGCAAGCATTAACCTGAAACTTTATTTCCCTTCTTTGTTACTAAACACGGTACATGTCATTATGCCATTATGGCTCTTGTACATGTAGAGTGATTCATTTTAAACAAAACTCTTCCCGCCGTGGTAAAATTACATTGAGACCCATGAGCTAATATTAAAGGAAAGTGTTTTTGTCTGATCGTAAGGAACAAACCTTATCTCGAATAAAGTAATTCTTACAGTTTCGAAAAACCCTAACAGAAGAATTCACCTTTACACTCCTTAAGTCTCTTTTTTCTGTCACCCCATGTAAAATAAATCCAAGGCAGTCTTGGATTCCGGAATCCAGGTACTTGATTTCGGATTGCAATCGTTATTGGGATTCCGAATTCCTTGAGCTCTGCTGTGTTCAGGACTTCAAAGCTCAGGATTCCGGATTCCACAAACAAAAATTTTTCTTAATTTGTGATCGTTTAAATAAAACCTCTTCAGCAGCCCTTTGAGTTCTACAGTATTTTGCAAAATGGCATTTGGTATTTTAAGTCAACTTAACTGTGGCTATTTAGGAGTGAAAGATCAATTTTTCTTGTCTACTGTTCTATTTACTTGATCCCGTAATTCTCAAAATCAGTCCTTGGATTGACTGGTTGCCTTAACATTGGCGGATTATTTCCATCCCTAAAACCACCAGGAAAATGATGAAGTGGTCTTGAGGCATGCTTCGTAATCGTTGAATCTTTCACATGATATGCGAAGCCCGTCAAATATGCCAAAAGGTAGGAGGCAATACGAACTCCAGGGTGCATGCTTACAGCAGAGGTCATGCTCGTAACAGGATTGGTGGAAACAGCAATCGCCACAGACCCACTTCCAACAGTTGCATCCTGCACCGCACATACCACGGCAGTCATGCTCCGTGGGTTGCGAGCAGCGCGTCTCTTTTGCTCCATACTGGTCAGCAGTCTCATCTGCCATGTCAGGCGCTTGAAGCTCTGTTGGTATCTCTACCCCTGACGTCATCAGCAGGTTGTAAAGAAGGCCATAAAAAGGCGAGAGAATCTCCAACAATCTGCTGTTGTCTCTCAACGCTGTGGCTGCCCGGTCAATCAGCAAGAGCTCCGGGATCTTGCGAAGAGCGCGCAAGGCTTCCTTGTATTGGCTCCAGAACAACGGGTCTGGCCCATTTGCACTCTGGGAAGTGATCCCCTGTGCGAAATCTCTCATGTGATCCGGTTCCCTCAGTACATAATCAGGGAGATAAACCATTAAGGGACCTGATCTGTGGAAAGATAAACCCCAGTAACTTAGTCATAATTGATTTTAGCTGCAGGATGTTTTAAACCACACAAACATGCATGGTTAAATGTCCATTGATTTCAAGCTGGAATTCCTAGGGATTCTTATAATTAGCTTTCCGATTCTCCCCCATTATGGCTCATTGTTTATTTTAGAAGAGAAAAACTAAAAAAAGAAATATAATTTTGCTAAAGTGTACCAGTTTTTCCTAATTTAAATTAAGTCTCGTCTAAATTTTTCACTTAATGCTAAATCATTGCCTCTCTTTTCTGTATATTGAGCTTGAATCATACCACCCTGGGTCTGAGAACCAACCCATTCTGTTTCTTAATTCGAAACCTATGGTAACCATCGCTACATATTGAACATGTCGTCGAAAATGAAAGAGACGTGTTAAAATATCTAGGGAGAGCTAATTGCACTGCCATTCATGTCTTTTAATCATAACAATAATAAGGGCGCCAAGAACTTTGCACTTTGCTTGAGTGATTGTTTATTCCCTAATTGAAGTTCTGTAAGTTTTTTGTACGTTGAATGTTGTTATATTTGTGTATGTCTCTTTTGAACTCTATCTATCTATCTTTTCGACGCCCTTCTTGGCTTTTTCTTTTTCTAAGTCTTGAATTTTGAATAAATCACCCTGTGTAGCCACAACGTCAAGCTCATTGCATTTCAAACTGATTTGTGAGAAAAGAAGCGCCACTGCTGAACAACGGGATTTAGTGCGAACACAAGCCCCCAAACAGCGGAACTTATCCAAGGTGTATATAAATCTGATAGTGTTGTTTCGCCTCTCTGGACGCTACCTGCCGCCAGTACTTCATCTTTATTCGCCTCTGAGTTGGTGACTCACTGAGACAAAGCGAAGCAAGGCTTGTGAAGAAATGTCGTGAAACGGCAATGATTCGACGCCCAGATTACAAGATTGCTATACGTTAACCACTGATGAACACAAAAAAATCATTTTAGTGGTAACACATCCACAAGGTCACTCTTCGTCGACCATGTTCCGCGGATAAACGTGATTTAAGAAATACTGGCTTTCAAGGAGAGGGGAAAGGGGGAGAACAAACACACATGTGGCATTACCATTAGGTCATATGGGTGGTGGTTTCACTGTACCATCGCGCCAAACTTTTCCCACAAAATTAAAGTAAATTAGTTTTATTTTACAAAGGTAAAAAAAGCAGTCCTCCCGGTCTAACAAACCTCTGAACCTTGGATCCCTGATCAAATTTGAACTTAAGAGTCATGTTGGATTCGCGGAATGAGGAAATCGTTGAAGTCAGTAGCCGAACCTCCAACTGAACTTAACCATTTTTAGTACGTGACGTACCTGATGAAAGGCTTGTCCAAAACTTGATACAAAGTAATATTTTGGCCCAGATCTTGAAAGATGGCTAGTACAGTTCCAGTGCTTTTCCGCGTCAGTTTTATTGAACCGTTCTTTACATCAAAGCAGACGCCCAGTGTCTGATTATAAACATAACACCCACTGACTTCTTCCTGGGAATAAATATTAAGTTGGATCCCTGGATCTGTGGCAGAGGACCAGCTGAAAATGATGAAGGTAAAGACCGCTGCTGTTAAGCTAATCATCTTATCGCCCGCAGCAGTTCTGAATTGCTTTGGTGAAATTGCGGGATGACAGTTCAGCTGATCGCAGTGAGAAAGTGTGGACAGTGTGGTCTGGATCGTTTGAGATCAATTTTAATGTATTTATCTAGCTGCCAGGGTTTTTAAGCTGATGACAAGTTTCATTGATTCTAGTGATTAATCAATTCATTTGCTGCAACAATTGTTAGTAATAGACAATTCCAGACGATATTTTTAGACAGGCTCCTTTACTTGGAGTAACAATGGCGGACAAAACAAAAAAATACGTCTTCTTTTACCATTAAGTGCCGTCAGAAAGGTGTTGTTTATACCCATGCATATTAACTAATGATGTATTAAGACGATCGGCTGACTTCGCATGATCAACTTATTTTCGATTTATAGAATTTCTTAACGCAAAAGTATTTTTGGATAATAAGACGGCGTCATGGAGTCGTTGAGTTAAAATTGAACGCTCCTTATTACACCCTCCTGCGTGTTAATGAGGATCCTGCATGAGAATGGCAAATTACAGTGTATTCTTCATTCTTCGTCTAATGTAGGAAATTTTAAAGAGTTTCTAGACTGTAAGGAATTTTTACTGTTGTACTGAAATGGAACTTAGTACAGTGTAACTTGCGCTTGCAAAAGTAAATGAACCACAATGAAACCCTGTTAATACGGACACTGATGGGGCCATAAAAAGTGTCCTTATTAACTGGGTGTCCGTATTAAGCTTTACAGGTCTTTACAGAAAATGTAAGGAAGGGCTTTCCCCAGGGTCAAAGCAAACTGTCCGTCATGTAAACCAATCAGTATCCCACCATCCTAAAGTGTCAAATTGTCCTGTGGTTTTAGCTGTTTCTTTTCTTCTTCTTTTTTCTTTTTATTCAGGCTTCCCCTCCCAATGCCTTTTCACAAACGAAGTTTGAACGTACAGGCTTCACCGCTGCAAGATTGCCAAAGTTTTTTCCCTTGTTTTATATGCGGCTCCTGGTGTATTTGAAATACAATGAAACCTCTATTAAGCGGACACCTTCGGGACCTTCCCAGTTCCGCTAAATAGAGGGTGTAAAAATTGCGCAATTTTTGTTAACGATCAACATTCAGCGGTAACTCTGTACTGTGATAAAGTTGCATGTTGTTAAAAGAAGCTATCCAGAGTTCAAGTTCGTGACCTTTCATTACCAACTTTAATTTGTTTGCAGATTTGTTTGTAAATGCAAAAACATTAACTGACTTCACTCTGTATCTCAAATTATTATTCCATTTCACTTATTTACCATTCTTATTTATTTCCCTGACCCGAACACTTCCAGGGTCAAATCAGATGTATTTTTTGTGGATAAATAACCTGTCTCAGGCGGCGGTCAAGAAAAATAGCTTTTTCTTTTATAGCGGAAAGTTTCATCACAGGTAGCCCAAGCTCGAAATATAAGCATCGGCGAGCATCGGCATTGTTGCGTAACATTCAAAATATAAGGATTTGTATGGGGAAAAAAACCTATCGTTTCTGTAACCTACGAAAATGAAAGGATTTCAACAAAAAACAGCTTACTTTACTTAAAATGTGTGCTACGTCTCTCCGTATACAGAGAGAAAACCGTTTACATAAAAACCCACAAATTAAAACGGCCATAAATCGGCCCGTCAACCACACGTTTCGAGCTTGGGCTACCTGTGGTTTCATAGAGTTAAAAATTTACCAGTAACACTAATACCTATTGCAGGTTCCAAGGTAACAAACTCCTGACCTGTATATCTGTATATCGGACATTAGCTCTGTCCCTTTGGTGTCCGTATTAACGAAGCTTGATTGCACTCGTTTTGCGACCAAGCCCATTACGTTTACGCGTTTAGATTTTCACCAACAGATTTCAGACCACAAACCTGTTATCACACGATATCTCGCGGCCCTCCTGGATGAGTGTGAAATCTACTTAGGGGGTGGGGGACGGTTTGGGAGAAGGCTCCCTCTCCCCACCCTCCTTTAAAGTAGACTTTTGCTCCAAGAGTTTGAGACTAGCCTGTCGCGGTTTTAAAAAACCCCGATCACATCTTAGTAAGGATTCAGAAACCAGATATGAGGAAGCATGAGAAAGGGACCTTGACAGCTTAAAAATAACGCTTTATTTAGAGAGGTTGACAATTGACAGTTTTACGAACTGATAAACCTCTCCCTCTAAGGGTTCCTGACTAAGGCTGGAGACACTTTGTAGATCGAAATGTGATTTAATTTATGAAATGTTGGTTTTTGGACGAAACCCAAGAACCCGAAGAAAAACCTCTCACAGCTGAGCAGAGAAGGGAACCTTACAACAAACTCGATCCCACATAACAGAGAGCTTTTTAGTATGCAATTACAACCGAGCAAAACAAGAATTCTGCACTTGCAGTACAGTTTTTGGTACATTTCTTCTCCCGTCATGAGACGAATACGACGTGGAATTTCACTTTTATCAAAGAAGTCAACACAAGTCGACGACTTTCTTTTCCTTCTTCTGAACTGACTTGAAGACGGACAATCCTTTTTGCGGCATGAAACAGTGAATGATGGTGATCGGAAACGGGAATTTCTATCCGTGGCAAAACAGACTCCTTATTTCCATTTTATTCATAACTATAACAAAATTCTCAAATTTGATTGGCTATCAACTGTCCTTATTTCAGCACAGTAGGACAGCACGCGCGCAGTTAAATGCCTTTTTTTTACTGCTAGCAAAAAGATCTCGCACTTTCTTGTGTTTTAAGTTTAAACAAGACGCTGTGTGAGCGTATATTTGGGTGTGGTCGTGCTACGGGTATGATACTTTGAACATGTCTTATTGCAGCTAAAGAACTGTCATCATATCTTACCAGAGAAGACATTAAATCCTTACTCCACTTGTTTGCTGAACCACACAGCTTATACAGTATGTCCCAATCCACAACAAAAATAGTGTCACTTCACGACAATGTTTGAAAATATGCACATCTTCAATGCAGACATGCTTGGAGCTAAATTACAACATAGGACATAAGTGGTTACAGCCCAGAGAGTAAGGTTTATCTCAGCTCCACTGATATTGACAGATGTGTTTTCACACCCATCACTTTGTACAGTGTATTCCGGTTACTAACAAGGGCAAATGAAGTTCCTTAAGTCCAGTATCCACAAGGATTAATAAGAGAGTAACACATTGCATAAACTGCTATAGGGCAGCACTGTTTACAGGAACATTGGTAACTATTAACATTTGATATACTACAATTTTCAACATTGCTTGAGAAAAGATGAGGTTCAAAGTTGGCAATATGTACATCTTTATTATAAGTTCATGAAGCAGTCCTCATTCCTATGTAGAGTCTGAAAATATTGTACTAATTTATGCATGGAACCTAAGAACCTGTTAGCCTAAAATTGGTCATTTATACCCCCTATAAACAAGCACCTATTTAGCCTAAGAAATTTAAAACAGGTTCTTATTTTCTAAAATCATACTAGTACATTACAGCTGCATTTGAAGCAAAAAAAGCAAATTGCCATTGTTGTAAAAATGTTTTTTAAAGAAAAATGAGTGCAAGATATGTTTTTTGGGGGGTGGAGGGTGGGGTGGGGCTGAAGAAAATAAAAGTATAAGCTAATGACCAACTTGTTTGCTGGTGTGTTTTAATTGTTTTTTCTCCAGGATTAAGAACCCATTTTAAGAACCTAAATAACCTAAAATTCTGTTAACTACCATTTATATAAGAACCTGTTTAGGCTAACTCCTAAAAATGTAGGTTCTTTAAGTTGCGGGTTTTTACGGTACACATGTCCCTTCACTATGACTGTTATGATACATATCTCTAGCATGAGAATCAAATGCATTATATCCTCCAGCCTCAGTGCTGTAGATACCAACACCAATAATTGCCACCATTAAAATGAATGAGTTGTAGTTCAGTGCCAAGAGTGTTTCAAATGCTGTAACCTGTAAGTGGCATATACAGTTAAGTGATGGATATTGCAAGTATAACTGTCACTGTATTCAAGGTGGAAAAATTGCTCAAACACTGTAACCATTCCTGGCAATTCTGTTAACATTGACATAGATTGTCTTGCAAGTAGTGACAGACAAGAATATAACTGAATACCAACAATCATTATTTGAGTCATATCATCAACTGAAGTAATCTTTGTTATCTTACTGTAAATTAAAGCGCACAGACCCATTGCGACACATCGTTGTCCAACATTTTCCCTAAATCCTGTAACATTTCCTTGACAGTATGGAGCATTAATTGTTTTTGCAGCATCTACATAAACTGAAGGTCCTGGATTCTTCTCTATATCAGTACAAAGCTTAAATTGGCCAAAAGCAACCCAGTGATTCAATCTGTTTTAAGCACTATAAAATGGATAATTACATGTACAGAGGGGCAAATTCTTATTTAGAAGCCTATTTGGATATCTCATTCCACCTAAATCGCCTGTGCTTTGCTGCTTGGACGACAGATACGCCTTCCCTCGTTTACGAACTAGATTTGGAGTTGCCCTTTAAGTAAAAAACCCACACTGTTACAGTTACTTCTGTACCTGTTTAAGTGTAAACCTTTTGTACTTTTAACGTAACAATGAATTTCAGACGACAATGGTGTATTTTTCCGAATACTCTTCCATACAAAAAGTGTCACTTTCCGTGTTTTCTGTAACAAAGATTTTAATTTGTTCATTGGTAGTCCGCTAGGGGCATGACGGTAACCGGTCATTTCGTTCCATGGTCAGATCGCTGACATCGTTCCAAGTCAGATCGTTCCAATAGTCAGATGGTTCCATAAAAGAGTCAGTTCGTTCCACAACAAAGTCAGTTCGTTCCACATATGAAAGTCAAGTAAATCTTTCTAAATTTGTTGAGTGAACTTTATCAAGAAGGAAAACGTTTCGTTCATACCAGAAGCTAATAAAATAATAATCGATCCAAAGTCGATTCGATCCATCCTAAATCGTTTGAAAACGAACAAGAGACGATTTCAACCAGCCACGGACTTTAACATTTAAACCGCTGCTTTGAGAGTTTTTGAGCTAGAATCGATCGATAGTTTTGAAAGATATAACACAACAAGTAAAAGCTAAGCCGTTCTGAAGGTACAGTATTTCGAAGCGCTTGTAACCTAAATATTTCTTTGCAGCGCCCGATTTATGCAAATTTTGAAAACAACGCGAGTTTCGAATTACAATCTCGATTTTATGGTAATTTGTCATGCCGAAAATATAATGGACTAACCTGATTTAAACCAATGAAATCGTAAGTTCTGTTATAAATAAATTTCCCACGACGAGAACTCAATTCAATTTCTTTTATTTCCTCCACAACACAATTTTCCTTCTGTACAACTAGCTCATTACCTTCTCTTGTCGTCAACTCGCTGCCATCAAAACACTCCAACACAAAACTTGCTGATGATGCAAAATCCCGACGCACAGCATCGTATGAAAAAACACAACACGCAATACAAAAACAAGTACATTAACCGTCACCCTGGTAAACAAAACTGAAGAAGAATTGTTGCAGTTATCACAGCAGTTCCAAAAGAAGCCTCAGTCCCTTTTGGTTTCAATTGTTGACAATCGTCTCTTCCTTCATCGGAACAGATTGTTATCACAGGCAACTCGCTGTGTTCCGCAATGCAAAATCAATATCACTATTGTCACACTGATAACCAGCTACACAAATCTTGCGACTCTCAAACTTGTTCAACATTCCTCTATTCAAACTCTTATCCATTTTACACGTACACCCCTGATATTCCGATTTGTTATTACGTCTGTGGGGTTCATGAGTCTTTGATGTCATTGAATGTCTTGATAATTTCCTTTGTCTTTCTTTGAGTTCGCGGACCAGCCCATTCCGAAAACACTCAGTGTTATTTTTTAGTGCGGGCCTACCGCGAACAGTGTGTGTATTTGTAAGTTTAACCGGGAATAACATGATTGAACAATATATTAACACGTTCCTCGAAACCCCGCGGCCAAATGTTATCCAAACTGTTTCTCACTGCTGCTTCGAAAAATTTCGGATCAAACGATATCCAAATCGTCCCTCATTGGATTATCCACGCGACCTAACAAAATCGACCAATCACAAAAAATGGACGTAAAACAAAGAAAAGAGCAAATTCAGATGACCTCTTAGGAAACATGCAATTAAAACTGTCTTTCGATGATTGGTGCATTTCGATCCTCTCGTCAAAAAAATGTCAGACGTCAATCATCTTAGCGGACCTCTTAGGAAACGAAAGTTTTCTTCGACGGGTTCAAAAGGTCATTGTTTATGGTTTGTGATTGGTGGATTTCGATCCGTTTTTTGAGTTTCTGTGTTTCAAGGTTCGTTGCTTGTGATCTTATTGTGACCAAAACCCGACGTTAATATTCCAAATATTTTTGATAGATTTCATCCCTGGACTTCAGACTTCCAAATTTCGATGAGGCAAAAATACTGAAGATTCAGATTAAATTTTGAGATTGCAAAAGTGCGATTAAGTGCCGTGTGCAAGCAGAGCTTTCTTTCCCACATGCCTCTTACCTTGTACAAGACGTTCGCATGACAGACATTCGCCTCGCTTCACTTGTTTACTTGCCTTGTTTACTTTAGCACGTATTGCGTGCCTATTGCACATTTGCGTCAAAACAAGCCGTTTCCATTACTCTATTTGGGCCACGCCCAAATAAAAAGGCCTAAAATATCACAAATGTTGTTACAGTTATGATTAATTGGTGACAGAACTTCGTGTCGTCCATTTCGCATACTGGTGATTAAACAAACGGAACTCCCGCTACACGGTACACCATTATGTATATTGAATAGCCAATTGTCCGTCAGATATCGCGTGACCTTAATTACTGAAGCACCTGGTTCCCAGACGTTGACGTCATTCGTGAAAATTATTGCATAAGGCAGTTGTTCCACGAAGCAGTGTGCACTTCACATCTTCGCATCCTCTGACGGACGCTCCACTTCTGGCTCCGGAACACAGGTTTGTTTTTAAACAATCATGTGTTAAAACACATGATTTCTTTATTTCAATTTTAAGGCATTCTGTGTTGATAACTAAGCTGAGGTGTGCGGCTTTTGTAAAGAACGTTAATGTTGTATAAGTATGTTAAGCTTGGCTGACTTGCTTTCGTCTTATCAGATGGTTTTATATGTTCACTGCTTCGTGGCAGTGACTTTAAACTCTGATAAACTGAGACTCATTTTTGTCTGTTCCTGAAGTGCAGGTATGCAAGAGCCTCAATGCCTCCATTGTCTGGCGTTTTTAACTCTCTGTAGAAAGGTCTAGAAAGTCCCGAGGACAGGAATCGGCGGCCTCTATCTTTCTCCATTTTCACAGTTTTTGGGTTTAGTAATATCCAGTTTCCACTAACGACGTACATTACGCTTTAAATGTACACATTACTTATTAAGACTTGATAACGGTGAAACATTTCGCTCATAAAAAACATAACAATGGGCCTTTTAAGGTGCAAGCATATGAACGCTATTTATGGTAAATTTCGAAAATTATGTCATATTTGTCAGTCATATCTCTTCATGATCAGTCCAATGGTCGCCGGTTACTGTCTGCATGCAGTGTAGGCAGTGACGTTCACCGAGTAAAGTGAATTAGCTAAGATAACATGACATAGAACTGCTGTGTTTCTGACTCTTTTTCGCTAAAATTGCTTGACTTCTGGAATTTAATTCACAAGATTCACGTGAATTATCCTATTATCTTTGAGACGCAACGGATGTATGATCCACCCACTCACTACTGACGCGATATTTCTCTTCTGCCTGATCCATTACTTGTTCTCTCATACTTTTAACGTCTTCACTAAAAATTTCACTTTGCTTCAAGTTGGAAAATTTCTACGCGAAAATTGAGCGGTAAAATTACCATGACCTCGGGTTTATTTTTATCTCCCAGCTCGTGAAGGCATCTTGGACGCTGTTTGCGACGTCATGTAAGTCTTGACCTCTTTCTAGACTTCTTAATAATCAAGGCCTCTGTTTTCATCTGAACACACTTTTTTTAATTATGAACTGCGTTCGAATGAAATGCAAGAATAACAAAATGGAGCAAAAAAGATTGATTTGTGCTAAATTACTTTGTTGTATTAATAAAAGTCGCGTGATTCTGCGTAAACTCTAATAGTTTATTCCCTTGTCATATACATAACAAGTGTCGTAATTATATCCGCAAATCAACACGATTCTATTTGCCCACAACTTTCAATCATGATCAATAGATGAAGTACGTATCGTATAACGCAAAGCGAGCACTTTAAAAAAGTAGTATTTCTCACTAGTTTTTAGTTCATAGACTTTCTGTAAGGCTCGCGGCCGGTTTTCTCAGTAATCGCACTTCATATAAAGGTTTGTTATCGATTTTTTATCTTCTTAGTGTTTAAGGCATTTCAAACAAACTGAAGATCAACTTTTGTGTGTAGTATGCTGCACTCAACAGTGAATTATCTCAGGAGTAGCTCAGTAGACTCAGACAGCCGCACCCAACTACTTATAAATCTCAGTCAATTTCGATTTCATCCAAAGCGATCGTTCACATCAGTATTTTCTCTTCGATTTTTAGTTTCCTCTTCACAATTTTGAAATTTACTTCAAGTGAAACTGAGGAATTTGCTAACAAGTCGGTCTCCCCATCAATGAAGTCGTAAAGGTATGTTGACGATGGCGCCGTGTCTTGACCTTGAATAATTAGATCTGTTTCTTCTTCTGAACACACAGCACCAACATTGTGTGTTTAAACAGATGTATATTCATTAAGTAATAACATGTACTCTAAATGGATGTACTCTAAATTGGTTATTGCTCATAAATTAAATCGTGTGACTCTGAGATCCGAATGGATCCTTAACATTAACATAATACCCTTCTACCGAGGAATGCGGAATCCTTTTCAATCATAATCAATTGTTTCTTTCAGTAGGAAAGAATCGCGATGCTTGACTCCGAACAAGGACCCGCTCTGAACTTCGTTTTCTCTTACGACTTCCTCCATAGAGTTTAAAGGTTTGTTTTAGATTTTTTAACTTTATTTTTAGCCATTTAGAGCTCTTTTATTTGGAGTGCCACAGTCGTTTCTCAGCTGTGTATTCCTGCGATCTCTAACAAGAGATCTGCAAGAGGGCAACGCGCCTATTTTTGATACACTAAGAGAATCAAACCTCCCGATTTTCAATTTGCGGTCACTTCACATTTTAATTCAAAGATAAAAAGTTATTCATCTTACGTTAAGTCCGCGTTCCACGCCTTAGCGACATGCGTACCTAGTACAGACAGTACAACTTCCTATAAACAGGCCTCGTAAATTTAAACAGCTTAACCCGTGGCTTTCTTTTCTCTTTCTTTTTAGCTTTATGCTGTAATCATCTGCAATTGGAAAGAGGTTTGTAATTTTGCATTCACACATTCTTACTAGTTTTTAATCACAGAGGATAATTTGACCAATTCGGGAGGGCTCGTCTTGAAGTCATGTCAGACTGCCAGATTTCGACATCATATGATCTCGTTATAAGCTTGCTTTCCACTTAGTGTAAAAGACCAAAGAGTGTTTTTTTTTTTGTTACACAGGCTAGCTTACAGTACCCTTTCAATCGGATTTCATAGTCTTTCATGTAATCAGGCAGCCAGTATCCAGAGGCCAGTATAAAATAAGGCATGATTTTCCATTCCTCAGTCGTGTCTTCTGAAAACTGGGCGGATTGAGATCTTTAAAAGTTGGCTCTTACGGTGAGATAGTTTTATAATGATCAGAGTAATTAACAAACTAACGGACTGTTTAACTCGATCGGGTGACAAACTGTAACGGGGCTGACGCTTTATGTATATAGAATCATTTGTTTGTAACGTCGTTCGGGAGTCATTCCATTTGACATAAGTGCATTAGTTCTTGTCGTCATTTGTTCAGCAATAGATATACAAAACTGCTAAATTTTTAAAAATGAAATACAGAGAAAGAAGATAATGGAAGTAGTTTAACTATTGCAGCGCTTCTTAAATCGTGTGATTTTCCAGGTTCAACCACCAATATCTGCAGGATTCTGCTTCGCTCAAATTAAAATACCGTAAAATACCGAAAACAAGCCCCGGGGCTTATATTTCTCAAAAGCCCTTTTTGAGAGGCTTATTTTTGGAGGGGCTTATATTCGGAGGGGCTTATCTATGCATGGAGGGAAATTTGCGTTTCAAAATCGATTGGGCTAGCCTTATAGTTGGAAGTAAATTTACCGTTTATGCTTCGTTTTGCTTTGTATTTGAGCGCAATTTTCCAAGTACAAGCCCCCAGGGGGCTTATATTTGAAGGGACGATTTAACGGAGGGTTTTTTGCGTTACCGGTTTGGGGGGCTTATATTTGGAGGGGCTTATTTCCGGAATTTGACTGTAACGAATTTTTGCAGGTTAACCGAGCGGGCACTGGGACTTTTCAAAGTGAAGATTTTCGAAGATATCCAGCCTTCAGAAGTGTTCTGTTTCAGTCTGTTCGTAAGGTAAGTTTCCCTCCCTGATTTACATGTAAGTAGTGAAGAAAAGTAAAATAAAAGATGTTTAGGTCTTTCTCCCTTTGGTTAACATTTACACTTTGTCTAGCTAACAATCTAATGAACTAAATTCTTTCTTCCAGATCGTGTGCACTGAGGTGATCGTGAACACTCAGTGAAATCAACATCGCGGTCATCTGGGAAAGGTAAGCTTAAGCTTGTTATAATTACTTTTATTAATAGGCATTTTCTTGTTAAAAAAATAGGTTGTTGCTGGTGGAAAAATTGTTATTTTTGTTTGATGCTCGCAAGACAAGTTTAATCACTACATTATTTTATGCACTGCTGTAGTGTGCCGCCAAATTATGGCAAAGACCATTTCATATCTCTTTTAGTCAAATCGTGGAATCGTAGTGAAATGTAAGGCAAAAAAAAAGGGAAGAGGAGATGAACTAACTGCAGGGATCACTTGTGTTATTTGAGGTTGAATCAGAAATATTAAAATCACCCGTTGCGTAAAAAGATGTTAAGTGCATGATATTTTTTTCAGTTTTGTAGATCAGTTACCAAGATGCTGAAGATGTCACCACCTGATAACACAAGATTAAAGTTGTGCTCCTGAAAGTAAGTTTATATTCTCTGTGACCTCTGTTATAAGTGTGCTAATGTAGATATGATATATCTCTGAACCCCTTGTGGCAGGTGGAGGGGGGAGGGGGTACTCCCTATAATGGCCTATAGGAGGAGGTTGTGCTCAATACCCTATAGGCGTGCGAGCTACCCCATAGCATGTTGCAGTTGTCAAAATGTGATTGGCGGTCGTAATAGACAGCATGTAAGGCGGCAGGGGGCAAACAATGATTGATGGGTAACCAGATGCAATTTTCTTTAATATAGTGTATTATAGTGTCAACATGGTTTTCGCATGTTTGATTTTCATCAATAAGCATGCTAAGAGGCTTAGAGGAATGAGAATGTTTGATCAGAACATTATTTATATTTAAGGAAGGCAGAGAAGTTAGATTATTAAGCTTTTGCCTTGAGCTGTTTAATTTGAATTCAGTTAGTCATATGTAACATTAATTTATTTGTGATAAGCCAGCGATTAATGTTGAGCAAGTCTTCATTCAAGTAAGACTGAATGGAGTGGATATTGCCTTTCAAATAAGTCAGAGGGGTCATCAACATACAAGTCATTCTTTGTTCAAAATGAAACAGACAACTGGGCAAATCATTGATATACAGCAAAAACAGTAGAGGCCCTAAAATATTGTTCCTTGGGGGAATGCCACACTTGAGGGTGTAACATTCTGAAACATAAACCATAGACAAGAGGTTTCTGAGTAGGATTATCTAAATACCTTATTATAGGAAATTAACGCCCAATGAAATTAAGGTATTGGAAATTAACGTGACTTAAATTAACACGAATTTAATGGAAAACGACTTTCCAATAAAGAAAATTAACGCAAAAGAGAAGGTAGAGTTTCATAATGAAGGAAATTAATGCGATTAAGAGACAGTTGGTGGTGAAAACTGGAACAAATTTATTTCAACACTGGATGCAAAAAAATTCAAAACTGTACAAAACTGAGCTGACATCACTTCTGACAGTGACAACGATGAAGATGAACTCGAAATATTGTAAACCTTCGCCTTAGCTTTTGTGAAAGATGAAAAAATGGAAAGAAAGAAAGCTTGTAGTTAATGTTTTTTAGCTGTCAAGAATGTCTGGACAGGTTTCAAAATTGTGGTTAAAATACTGGAAATTAAGAGCGCGGAAATTAACGCTGCACTTAATTAGCATCCAGAAATTAACGCTCAACAAAATTAACGCTACTTAAATTAGTGAATTTTAACGATTTGCGTTAATTTTATGGAGCGTTAATTTCCTGTAATAAGGTAGGAGGAAAAACATTATGGGTAACACCTGATATACTATAAAGGTGTAATTTAGACAATACCTAGGATATCATGATGGACTGTGTCAAACATTTTCTTTGGTCAAGAAAAGCAAAAGCGTTAACGTTACCTATATCAATATTACAGGCCTCTAATAAGGCTGTAACTGTTGAATGGAGCAAATGGAATCCGGATTGGTGCTTAGACAAAATATTATGATCCGATAAACTGGCATAGAGTTGATAATACATAATTCTTTCAAATACTTTGGCAATTGTAGAGATAACAGATATTGCACGATAATTGTGTATGTCACTTCTTTTGCCACTTACTTGAATAGAGGAGTAAACCTTGCGGACTTCCAATCCTCAGGAAATATACCATTAGCTAAAGAACTATTAAATGTAGTTGAAATAATATGAGGTGCAATTAAATCAGCACAATCTATAATAAGCTGACTATATATTCCATCTGGACCAGCACCTTCAGATTTATTCAGGTTTTTAAAAAGAGACAACACTTGATTACTATCGCTTTAAATGCCAGAGATATTTAAATTCCTGAAAACTGGGGCCATTGTTTAAAGGTATTTCGCAAGCCAGTTTCCGGCCAATTGTAGAAAAGTGATCATCGAAAGTGTTTGACAAAGAGCTGGTATTTAATTAAAGTCATAGAAACTCCATTCAGACTTATAATTCCTTAACAGAAGACCTGCCAGATTGATTTGAAGTATAAGCTCATTTATGAGCTGCCACATTTTATGCAGGTTTGCCATCAGATTCGCTAAATTTGTTTTTATAAAATAATTCAATAGCCTGTTTGATTTCAGCTTTGACTTTGTTATGCATTCTTTTAAAGCAGACCCAATTGTGCGGATCATTGGACCTAATTGCTTAAAGTGCCTTATCAGCAGTTAAAAAGGGATACAAAGTTCTAAACTAGGTATGTGAAAGGGGTCATACCATATTTTGTCAAAAGAAGGTGTACGAAAGGGGTACCTTTTCTGTCAGAATGGTATTTCAAAGGGTTTATAGGGGTTGGACATCAAGGTGGAGCCTCCCATAGAACTTTGTTGAGTACCCCCTCCCCTGGGGGCAATCCATGGTGTTGTTGTAGTAATTTGCATGGCTTCAAAATAGGTTTATTATCTCATATTTTGATGTCATCTTTACCATCTTTTTATTATTTTCAGGATTTATGCCAGCTGAATATTAAACACATACAATAAGTTAGATGGTGTGAAGCTATATCAAAGGAGAAGGTAATTTAGCTGAGTTTATTAAATTGATAATGATTGCAGTAAAATGGCAAAGGGAGTTAACATTGTAAGCTTTAAAGCTTTCATGCATCACTAGAGTATTATTAATTACCATACCTTGCATTTGATTTAGATGCATTCATTGATATACTATTGATTACAACTTACACAGTGATGGTACAGTGGCCAGAAACTGTTAACATTCCAAACATTTCTATTGCCTTGATCTCTATTTGTTTGAACCTCATGGTACAGTTAAACCTTTGCTAGTAATGGACCCCTCCTCTTAGCATAGACTTAGTCATGGTCCCAGTCACTAATAGGCGAATCTTTAATTGTTTACAGTTTAATTTTTGCCTCATTAACATATGCTTATCACTTAATCTTATGGAGCTAATAAAACAAACTCGCTGAATATTGAAAGAGCATAACAATTTCAGTTATATCTCTGAAAAATTGAGCTCGATATACCAAATGGTTTCGGAGGAATTCTCTTTTAAAAACTCGAAATTTTACAAAGAATGTATGGCTCATTAACTTTTTTGCCACCCAGCAATTTTGCAGTTTTTGATGGCTGATATTTTGTTCAGTATTGCTTGGAAAGAGCTGAAAATTGCACAAATTGCTCAAGGTTAAATGTGCTCTTAAATTCAACTTTTGAATTTAGTAAAATAATGGTATAAACAGTTATGGCTTCTATAAGTTAACTCATATGCTAATGATAAAAAATGTAATTGAGGTCAGCAAAGATTCGCCTATACTCAAGTATGCATTTTTGGTCGCACTTCCTTAAGTGGGATTAATCAGTCTCATAAATTGCTTGGTGACCCTGCAGACACTCACAAACGATGCATAATAATGACCTTTGTGAAACAGACCCGGCCTTTCCATAGCAAGAACTAGTTGTGGACCCAGGAACTTTCAAACACTGTTAATTTGCATATTTATGCACCTTTCTTGACCTCTGTGAAGTGGATGGACACTTCTACTAAAAGTGGACACTAACTTGTCATCGACTGAGGCCACTTACAAACTCTACATTTTGACCTTTGCGAGGCAAACACCTCAATCTTTTACCTGTAGGTGGACACTTCTCCTGGTCACTGTAGAGTGGTGTCCACTAATATAATAAGAGGTTTGACTCTTTAAAGATATAGCTCGCAGTGACGTAAAGTAATTTATTGATAATTCATAATTTTTTAATTAAGTTGTTGAAGTTATTTAAATTATGTGGTGATCTTATTAAATTAAATTAACACTCTTTAGGGAAATCTTTAACTGAGACTCAATGGCGCAGCATCAAGACCTTAAAAGAAAAGGAGGTGCTGATCCTGATCATCAGATGTCAAGAAATCATGCCCCTCTTCCTCTGAGTATTGAAGTGCCTAAAATGAGTGATCTTCCAAACAAGTCAAACCCTTGGAGTGATGTCCAGCTTCCTGTTGACATTCTTTTGCTGACAGTTGAAGACTGCGAGTTTTTAGCTTGTTATACTTTCTTGGAAAATTCTTTTAAAAGTTATGACCAGACCCTGGGATACGTGTACTTTGGGACCATGGGTGCAGAAACTGGAGAAGAGGCACTGAAAGTTGCTTTGATGAGATGTTATAAAGGTTCTTCCGGTCCAGGTGGCTCTCAAAATGTTGTTAAAAATGCAGTGATGAAACTGAGACCCAAGGCTGCTTTTTCCGTTGGCGAATGCATGGGTTTAAAATCAAAAGACACTAAGCTAGGAGATGTAGTGGTATCCTCTAAACTGTCAACTGAAGAATTCACAACTCCAGTAAGAAGAAATATTGGCAACCTTAACTTGTTTGTAACTGAAGGCTGGAAGCCACCATTAAAAGATCCAGTCGGGGAAGAAACAGTACAGGTACACCGTGACAGTGACATATTCAGTGGTAGTCAATTCATTACCAAACAACGCCGTATGTCTCAATCGCACGTGATTGCAGTTGAAAGGGAAGGGGAAGGTAAGATTATATACATATTTACTATTATAACAATTTGATGTAACATTCGATTTGAGGTCTAAAACTCTAAATTGTCCCTCAGAAGCAGCTTGTGATCATACAATGGCAAAAATTGTACTGTACCTAAATTGCCAATCATGTTTGACTATAGGACCACAATGGTGACAGCAGGGTTGTCATAACGTTTTGAAGTAGACGGCTGAGTTATCAAAATAAGTGGCCAGCCCAGGGATATTTTATTTAAAATCGCCATCCTTAAAGAAATGCGAAGCAGAGTAGCCGGCGGTACTAACCAAGTAGGCGGCGATTTTTGCTGGCAGCTGGCTACTTTTGACAACCCTGTGACAGTGTGATTAGGTTATTGTGGATTGTAGTTTATTATATTATTATTCTATAGTGTGCCAGGAACATAAATTATTGTTGAGCTTAAAAGATTATAAATTTCAGTCACTACACTGCAGAGAAAAATTCTGAGCATAATCAGCTGTGCTAGATTCTTGTTCATAAGTGGATTGAATAAGGATCATCCTCTGTTTTTTCTTTCCACTTACAGGCCTGTTTGCTGCAGCTCATGATATGAACATTGAATGGGTGATTGTTAAAGGGATATCACATTTTTCTGATGATAGCAACACTCCTGATGAGTCCTGGAAGTCATTTGCTTCTGTCATGGCAGCTTCTCTTGTGTCCAACATGTTAAATGATCCTGTTGTTTTTAAAGAATGGCCTCACTATGAAGGTATGTCACATTCCCTGTTCTATAGTGATTGACTTTTAATATAGTGATGAATTTTCTGTTCAGATATTTTTTGTGTAAACTGTTTCAATATATCCTGGGTTCAAATTTTTCTCTCTGTTTCAAACTCAAATCATACATTATAACATTATAAAAATACCACATAACAAAGGCCAAAAGAAAAATTTGTTTTTAGGGGGCTTTTCAAATTTATAATACTTTTCTTCTTTACAGATTTGACAGCAAAGAATCAGCCAGAGACAACCACAAAGCCAGACAAACAGATACCAGGTACTATCCTGTCAATGAATTATTACACTATATCCAGGAGCATTTTCAGATTAGGGCATGTTTAAAACACGAAATGGCAAAATGACTTTCCTAAACAGTTTTTATTTTGTCGTGTCCAGTTGTTATTTTTTTTCTTTTTCTTTGCCTTCTTTGAACTGGCAGAACTATATGCTCAGCATGCAAAATAAGCCTCACTAATCTTGTTGTTGTCACTTTCTGTTCATGACTTATGGCAATCATGTGATCTTTCTTGTTCTAAGGGCCTCTGATCTCCTCTTCCCACGGGCTTCTCGGTTTTCAAAATGGTGTCAGTTTCTGCCCCCCAGGGGAAGCAGGGGGGGGGGGGGGGGTTACTTGAACAATATTTGGGTATAAGTGAGCCGCTGAGGATTTGAAACCTGACCCAGTTTAGGACAAAAGAAACCCTCACTTTTATTACATATTGTTTAGGACAAAAAACAAAATGCATGCCGTCTTGTTTTTAAGCCATTTATTGGCAATTGCAGTTAAGCAAATTCAGATTATAGTTATTGCTTTTGTATACTTGGAGTGCAAACAAATTTCATCAAGCAAATCAGATCAACCGTGCACTGGTATTAATACCCTGTTCTTAATAAGGACATGCAGACTTACACAAAATTATTTACCCTGTTTATTTGTACTTGTAGAACTGTACTGCTAGCAAGTTGTTTTGACTTTGGACTTTTCACTCCTTCATCTTCACATATGTTTCCCCACGGACGAGTTAGTACCGTAAAATTCCGAAAATATGCCCCAGGGCTTATATTTTTCAAAGGCCCTTTTTGAGGGGCTTATTTTTGGACGGGCTTATATTCGGAGGGGCTTAATTATCTACGGTGGGAAATTTGTGTTTCAAAATAGATTGGGTTAGCCTTATAGTTGGAAGGAAATTTACCATTTTGCTTTGTTTTACTTTGTATTTGAGGGCAATTTCCAAGTACAAGTCCCTGGGGGTCTTATATTTGGAGGGGCGATTTAACGAAGGGTTTGTTTGTGTTACGAGTTTGGGGGCCTTATATTTGGAGGGGCTTATACATGGAGGGGCTTATTTTCGGAATTTTACGGTATTTTTGGTGCGTGTGATGACCTTGCGTGCGTACATCACACAAGCTCTGCGTGACAACAATCTCGTCACTATGCAGAGCCTTCAAATCAGATTATGGCTGCGCAAAAATCGCTGTGTAATAGTGTGGAGTGCATGTGACAACTCTACCTAAACTAGAATAGTAGGGAGGATTACTAGTAAAAGAAAAATATGTATTATTTCTAAATAATTTTAGTCATTTTGCTAATTCGTCATTTTGTCATTTTTCCATTTCGTCATTTTGGCATTTTGTGTTTTAAACATGCCCTTCCACAGGCGGCCCAGACGTAGTATGTGTCACTGAATGAATATATTAATATCCACATGGACAAATTAATGCGATGAGTCGTCGAAACTCCCATGGACTAAAATAGTCTAAACGTCAAAATATAACAAAACAAAGCTAAGATACCTTCAACTGAACGTATCCTTGTCTTTCCTGGCCGGTTTAAGTGGCATTTTGTTGAGTTTTGAAATGGTAGGTACTATCCACTAAAGAAGAATTAAAGGCTGGCTACAAAACAAACAGACCATCTCCACGCGCCTTCACACGACGCGCTATAAATTCGAGAATAATCGACAAATCCGCTCCAAATAACCATCGGCTAATCTGTAGGTAACGTGTGCTCCTGCTTCTGGCTCGCTTGCTCCACAAAACCCATTGCAACTGCACAATAATTGCTCGCTCATTAACAACCACTGTTGACCTTTACGCTTCGATATGACCGCAAACGACCAGGTTTAATACGCGACGTGAATATTCAAGCTTAGCGACCGCGTTCGCGCAACAATGCAGCACTTGCTATGGGAGGGATGGTACTATTGGTTCTAGGTCAATCGACTGACCGAAGGTTCGCTGCGTTAGTTTTGACCAGAAAACAAAAGGCGATCGCGGGACCGTCCGTAAGTTTTCAACAGGGCAGCCCTGGTTTTCAAGTTCGAATTCTTCTAACGTTCGCTGTCTCAGCTGCTGTCAAATTGTTCGTCCAGCCGCTTGCATAGGTTCTTGACTCTACCAGACTTATTTGCTTAGATTAACAACGTCTTACTCCATAATATGTTGTCCAAACTGGTGAAGGAGGACGAGAATTTTCCGCCCAGGAAAAAGGCAAAATCTGACCCCCGCTATGCAGCTGAATAGAAGATACAGCTGAAGATATCGTAAAGTAAAATTTGTGTGCGCGATATCTTTTATTATTATTATTATTATTATTATTATTATTATTATTCTCAAAACTCAGGGGCACCCACCGATGATTTCCCCCTAAATGCATTGAAAACACATTTAAGGCTTTCCAGAGTACTTTTGATCGAAAAATGCATTCTAAACAGCGCTTACATAAATTTAGTCAGTTGGGCTAAAAGCGAAGCTAATGATTTATAGTTTGCTCATACTAAATATAAAATATATCGTGTAATGCTAAGCGGAGAAGGCAACGAGACAGGGCCACCCAACGACTGTTTCCTCAAATACTTTCAATTGAAAACACTTCTGTAGTTATTCATAAAGCACTTTTAGCTCTATATAAATGCATTCTAAGTGGCGCTATAAAATTTGCATCTCAGTGTTCGGCCATTCTAGAGGAACTTGAGTCTTTTCGAAATTACGAGGAATTCAGAATTATTTTCCCGAACATTTTAGATGCAATTTAACGTATTACGAAGGAGATAATTTTTCAGATACCTTCTTTCATCACATTTTTGAATCCGAAAAAAAATCATGACTGCAACGTGAAACGTCCAGAAAACTTCCTGGTTTTCACTTTTTATGGAGAAAATGTGGTACATGTTCTTGTTCACTTTTTCCACTGCCGCTCATTTTTTTTTAGCTCCGCTATAAGATTCGTATCTGTTCGGTGCTCCTTGGGCAAATTGGATCTTTTTAAAAATTACAAGGGCTTCAATATTATTTTCCCGATTGATTGACCTGGAAGCAATAGTACCATCCCTCCCATAGCAAGTGCTGCATTGTTGCGCGAACGCGGTCGCTAAGCTTGAATATTCACGTCGCGTATTAAACCTGGTCGTTTGCGGTCATATCGAAGTGTAAAGGTCAACAGTGGTTGTTGATGAGCGAGCAATTATTGTGCAGTTGCGATGGGTTTTGTGGAGCAAGCGAGCCAGAAGCAGGAGCATACGTTACCTGCAGATTAGCCGATGGCTATTTGGAGCGGATTCGTCGATTATTCTCGAATTTATAGCGCTTCGTGTGAAGGCGCGTGGAGATGGTCTGTTTGTTTTGTAGCCAGCCTTTAATTCTTCTTTAGTGGATAGTACCTACAATGGCAAAACTCAACAAAATGCCACTTAAACCGGCCAAGAAAGACAGGGATACGTTCAGTTGAAGGTATCTTAGCTTTGTTTTGTTATATTTTGACTTTTAGACTATTTTAGTCCATGGGAGTTTCGACGACTCATCGCATTAATTTGTCCATGTGGATATTAATATATTCATTCAGTGACACATACTACGTCTGGGCCGCCTGTGGCCCTTCCAGATTAAATGATTGATGAACACTGGTTTCAGCAGAAATAACACTAATCAAATTCAAATTCTAGAGCACAGTTTTCTCTTATTATTGTGAGATATGTCTTTGCCAAGAGAGCAGTCTATTATTGCCTGGTGTTTCATAGCCTCTTCTTCTTTCCAGAAATTTTGCTCAAAAATCCTGTTGGAAGCTCATTTTTTTATCCATTTTCTGGTCACTATCTGGCCAAAAAGATAGGCCCAAATTTTCTAAAATGCTGGAAGTGCAACACTACGCTGCCTTTTGTTCCTTATGCTAAAATAAAATTAATCTAAGTGTTGTTTTGAAAAGTGACACAGCCCCCTCAACTTTTCCCTGTTGCTTTATCTCTTCCCTTCTTCTATCACTTTCCCTGCCGCATTTTTGCCTTATCTTGGAGATTTACTAGGGTTCTTTTTGGTGAGACATGTTTTTGGGAAAACATTTAGCAGCGTGTCAAATATTTTGAAGGAAGAGCAGATGGGAATTGAAACCTCTTGAAAACATTCTTGTCTTTGTTTCAGCTGTGTTTGAATTATTCAATAATTTCGGAACTGTCTAAGGAAATAAATAAATAAATAAATAAATAAATAAAATCCACAAAATTGAAAATGATGTTGTGGTATTATTTAGTCTCAGTCTATCCACCCACCCACCCACCCACCCACCCACCCATGCTACCTCAACAAAATAAAAGCCTATGACCTGCTCACCATATGAGTCACCCATAGCTCAGTGGTTAGAGCATCCTACTGGTATCTGGAAGGTTGTGGGTTTGATTCCTGTTAGGGTTTTGGATTTTTTTTTTCTGAGCATTTCTTTGTTGTATTTAATATTTATTCTTGGCGATCATTCATCCATGTGCTGTTTCTCTTATAAAATTTTGTAAATTGACAGTCTGCTCCTCCTGGTAAGGGTTGCTAATTAACTCAATCAACTGCTATAAATTATATTGAAAAAAACTTCTTGGAATTGACAAAAAAATCCTTGTTAACAGATTCTGTATGCCTTGAGGAGTGCCAGAAACAGCTGCGATCACTTTATGAAACCAGTAGCAAAGTCAAAATTATTCCATGGGACCAGAACTCTGCTGTTGATATTGACAAGATCTACACAGACTTGTCTTGGATCATGGATGACAGGACACCCAGGGGAGTGATTCAAGAAAACCTTAACCACTACACTGAGATTTTTGCTCACAGAGAACGTCGTCATGCACCCAAGCGAATTTTGGTTTATGGACAGCCAGGTAATGGAGTGAATTGAGTAAGAATTGGAAGAACACAGAAACCATTAGTCTACTGGCATAATTAATCCAGCGATTTATCAGCTGGTGATGTTCAGTTTTCTTGGGTGTTTTGCTGACATGTACATTTCCAAGTGGGATAATCTTTCCCCATGCTGTCAAACCCAATTAATGTTGTAATAATGGTAATAATATTTGGCTCAATTTTATCTGAAATTCAAGTTCATTAAATGCATGGTAAAAAGATAAAACTAAAATAAAAAGTCTTCCAAGGATAAAATTGCACCGCAACCTTCACAATAGCGGACTAATGACTGGCAGATTGGCCCAGTTGTTTGAAGGCCGAATTGCGTGCACCAACCTGGGTCCAGTTGTTCAAAGGCCGATTAGTGCTTAACCCGGGATTCTTTTTCTGTGTTCAAAAGCATTTTCTTGGATAATTTTCTCTGTTATTTTTTAGCTTCCAATCATCAACTTGTAGACAAAAAGAATTAAAACTGAAATGCTTTTTAAGCTTTCATATCTGAATTCAAATCTCGCACTAACCGGGATTTTTCTTAACCCAGCTTTGCACAACTCGGCCCAGGGGTTAAATTTTAAGGCATATATGCAGAGTGAACAACATATTTATATGGGTGGCCCTTGCCTCTAAAGTTATGCCGAAAATAAGTTTCCCTGCCTCTAAGGGGGCATTTTGAAATTCTTAGCTTCGAAAGACTGGAGTTTACATTCATCGATAATAGTATCTCATTTACATATTCAAAATTACTCATGATAAAGACAATGGAAATGAATCCTTCATACACAGACTATTTAGGGCCGGGTTGTTCAAAGCTGGGTTAGGATAACCCAGGGTTAGTGCGTAATGTAGATTCAGATGTGAAAGCTTCAAAAGCAAATTCAGTTTAATTCTTTTTGTCTACACTTTGATGATTAGATACTCTAAAAAGAATACAGAAAATTATCCAAGAAACTGCTTTTGATAAAAGAAATAAAAACCTGGGATAAAAAGTTTAAACATAATTTCGTAAAAAAAATAAAGAAATGAAATAAAAAAATTCTCTTAATTCATATTTCAATATTTTAGATTCCACTTCACTTGACTTCACATGATAAAAGTAAAACAAATCTGTTCAAGATGTATTGACAGTTTGTTCATAATGTCACGTAGGTATCGGCAAGACTGCTTTCACGAAGAAAGTAACTTTTGACTGGTCCCAGCAGAAGTATTCAGAAACATTAGGAGAATTTGATCTTGTCCTTCTGGTGAGGTTACGTGACGTTAGTAATCTTCAAGATGTTCCGTCCATTCTGGGTGCTTCTGAAGTGCTGGATAGTAAAGGTGCAATTTCCGTACACAACCTGTATGATTACGTTTGTCACCATCAAGAAAAAGTTTTGCTTATCTTCGACGGCTACGATGAGTATGTTTATAGTTCAAAAAACGAGTCGCCTGTCTTCAAAATCTGGAAAAAAAGCCAGTTAAGAGATTGTTGTGTTGTAATTACTTCAAGGGAAATGAAAGCTGAGACGTTGAGAAATTTTAGTGATGCTCAATTCAAAATTGACGGCTTTAATTATCAGCGCCAAGTAGAGTTCTCTCGTGGATTTTTGAAAGATGATAAAGATGTTGGAGAGTTTTTTGAATACTTAAAGGAGCACGACCTAAGCGAACTAGCACAAATTCCGCTTTTGCTGTTAATGTTGTGCTTACTCTGGACAAAAACAAAACGCGAAGAACTACCTAAGGAACGCGCACACATCTTTGCCCAGTTTGTCAAGACTTTGTTCGATCACTTGCGTGAAAAACAGTCTGCTGAATCAGTGGTTGTTAAAGATTACTCAGATGAATTATACGCATTAGGACGCTTGGCCTTTGAAGCCCTTTTGCAAGGCCAGCTTTATTTCCCTGTTAGTCAGTTACCTGCTGGCTACAGTTTGATCGAGAGGCTGATTGAAGTCGGCCTTTTTCAGGTTTTAAATATGGCGAGTTTGAATCCTGAAAAAGGCGTGTACTTTATTCACAAATCCGTTCAAGAATACCTTGCTGGGAATTTCCTGAAAGAAGAGCTGACATATAAAAAGGCTGAGAGTACAAATTCCCTCTTAAAGTTGGACTCAGTTGAAAAGATCCGAGAGATGATTGAGGTGTTAAAATGTGCTGTTCAGTTGTCAGAAGAAGCCGCGCGCGAGATTGTGATTCACCTTGGAATGAAGAGCGGACTGAAAGAGTTCAAATTTGACAACGAAACACCGTCACATGAGGACTTGTCAGAAGAACAAACAGATTTTATTAATCTTTGTAATTGGTTATTTTTCTCGTACTGCTCAGCTGAGACAAGAAAAAACCTCTTTCCTACATTTCTTTCCTCTTTAGGAGGAGTTCTTGTAATTGATGAAAAGGAGCTAAATGTTATCGTCCAGGAAAAATTAGTTCAAACCACCGAAACACCCAACTACGTTTTTTTTTATGAAAACGTATATACAGAGAAGGACTATAGTAATTTAATAATTTTATTACAACAATTAAACGTAGTTATTGTTAGCTCTGCAGGAGAACAGAAAGCATCAGAAATTTTAAGCAACTCAACATGGTGTGAGATTGATGAATTTTTTTTAAAGAAAGAAGAAAACAACACTCACCTTTATTTAGCTCAAATTGTTAAAAATAAACTTAGAGGCATTCCTTTTCCTTGTGATATAATAAAGGCGCTAATAAGTAAACAAGAGACAACAAAGAAGATAAACATGAATGGTGATGAGTCAAGTGAAGAGAGCAGCAGCAGCTGTTGTTCAAAGCGTCATGGTCTCTCCAGGGTTCCGAGGATTGAAGCTAAGTATGTGAACAGGTCAGATGTGGAACTGATGAGTGAGATGATGCCGTTTATCACCGCTCCACACGAGATATGGGTTGTGGGTGAAGACGGTGAAGTGTTTGATGCTGAGGTAACAGAGTCTCTGCTGAGGAGCATCCAAGTAACACACAAACTGAAGGAATTAACACTCTGGAATATCAATGTAACATCATCACCTGCTGTGGAGTTTATCAACAATTTATTTAAAAAAGCACCAAACTTGGAGTTGCTCAGCATGTCATGGAATCCTCTTCTGGGTGCAGGAGTAGACAGCTTGATTAAACATCTCAGCTGCGCTCCTCACCTGAGGTTACTGGAGCTTGATGGAGTGAAGATGACTCCACAGCAGGTGATGGATCTGTCATCAGCCATCAAGCAGCACGGCAACAACACTGTACTGTGGTCATCCTACCACGTAAGTTTTCCAATTTTATCGCAATTTGTTTCTTTATTCTTTGTTTACAGTTTATTTCTACTCAGCTCTTGCCTTTCGTCATTTTCATTTCTGTGTCATTTTTATACTCGACAAAACACGAGATTTACTTTTGAAAACAAATCACAAACTTTAGCAGATTCAAAGTATCATTTCAAATTCATTCCTTTCAATTGATTAAACTAAATCGAAAAAAATGCTTTAACCGAGAACAAGTAAATTAATCTGAAGGTGTTTTCACTGTGCAAAATAATGGATCAGCGAGCAGATATGAAATTTCTCTTCGAGTCTGGTTCAACTCGATATGAGCTCACTTAACAAACTTGTGATATATGTATTAACACAAAAATTCCAAAGTATTAATTTCTCAATCAATTTTAATTCATTACTTTTTATAAAATGATGAATAACAAGCATAAAGTCAAAATAATTATGTTCTGTTCATGTTCGACAATTCAAACAAACAAAATTTGCAAAAATCAAGAGAAAAAAGTCAACCACTTACAGTTTCACTTTTATCGCTCAGGTTTTCGTAAAATCAGCTAAACTCAAGTAAAGTTTCTTTGAGAGTCCAGAAAACGAAAAAGTCTTTTTAGAGCTGTCCTTTTGTTTGAATGTCCCTTGCGTTTCGGTAAATGCTTGTCCTCCCGTAAATAATCTGACTGTAGCGTAGGTTTTTGAGATAGCGTTCCACAAAAAATATAATTCCTCTGAGACGTTTTGGTTGAAATTTAACACCATACATTTAATCATAGGTAAAAGCACTCCTCTATGGTACAAGCTGTCTATTTTTGTCGGTTACTTGTTTTCCAGTTTTACGACGAACACACCAAATCCTGCGTCACTTCGTGTCTTGTATGAAAGAGTTGAAGTTCATAAATGTAGTTTCCTTTAGCTTGCACAAATCCTTTGACAAATTCCTGAGCACATAAGACGAATTTTTCTCTTAACTGGCATTTTACGGTATTTTCTCATTCTTTTTGTGTCCATCTTGAGTATTTTTGCGTTGAAAGTTTTCTTTGATGAGCAAACTCAACTGAAGTGAACAACAAACTACAAAATCAACAAACTGTCATTCAAAGTGGCGTGAGAGAAGGCTTGTGACGTGGCGACAGCTGATTGGTTATATAACTACCCACGTGGTAGAATTTTCCCGCCGTTTGTTTGGCAGCGCAGCAAGCGTTTCTTCGCGTTCCTGCAGCTTTCTGCCCCTCCCCTCCCAACCCCCACTATTATGGAAAAACCGATCTGTGAGAATTTTATCAGACTAAGAGATCATGATGGGATTATGCATGATCTCTTGATCAAAGTAATTTTCCAAGGTTTCAATAATTCACACTTGTAGAGTATATTGTGCGATTTTGCTGTTTTGAAAGTCTTGGGTTGAAAAGTAGAATGTGCCGGGTCTTTAAGCTGCGGGCACCTTCTGGCATGCGTCTAAGAAGTCAGATGTATTTTTTGTTCGTTTTGTCGTTTCCCCCTCTTTTTCGTATTTTTAACTCCTTTTTTCAACAGAACTTTAATTCGTGAGGCCCTGGTTTTTTTTGTATGTAGGTAATTTCTAAACACTAACGCACGAAGATTCGGAAATTTGGGGTTCACAAGGAAAAATCAGTAACTTGCCGCGGCAGCAACCTAATTTTGAGACACTCACAAGAAAGTTTTTTGGCACACCAGTACTCGCAAGACCATTCACCGTACGAAATTACAGTTTAAGGCATGTAGATTTTAAGACCTTGAACTAGAAAAGGCCTTGAAACGGACTGAAAAATGGGCAAAATTTCTTGTTTAGTCCTAAATTTAGCTTCACTAAAATAAGAGACTTGACTAAATTAAGGAAGAAAAACTGTTTTGTCGCAAGCAGAAATTTCTATAGTACTAGTTTGACTGTGTTGTAGAATGACCTCTTTTCGGGGTGAAATCAGCTTGAACCTTACCCAGATTGGTCTCTAGGGGAGGGGGGGGGGGGGGGGGTAACATTCTAGTTGTCCGATGAGTATTCACGCCCCCTTCACATAGTAGTTAACCCCTGGGGTTATTTTTAATTTCGATCTTTTAAACGTTGCTTTAAAAGTTGAATGTTGTTTGTGTTATTTTGTGATTTGTTGTAGGTTTATGGGGAAAGCGGCAACCCTAAGCCTGAACATAAATGGCCATCAGAAGAAGATTGGAAAGAGTGGTACCCCAGTGTCTTTTCTCACTCATCAAATGAATCACAGCCGAAAAAACAACAGGTTGGTAATCAACTTTGCCAAAAAAAAGTATGCTTTTTCTTCACCTTTTCAGGAGTTCACATATCATAAGATGAAACTGGGGGAACATGCAGGAAATGTGTTTTGTATCATAGTAGTTTCAGGCTGTTTGTTTTTTCTTGTCGCGATTTCATAAAAACTGATTCAAATCAAAACAGTGGATTTGAATATATGTCTTATAGTAACAAGTTATAGCTCACTTCTTAATCTTAGTTTTAGTCATACCAAAACGGTTCTGTTACAAAGATGGCTTTTAATTGTGGACGTTACTGTCCGAACAATATTCCAACGGACTGCGATCAATTTCGGAAATACCTCTCGTTTTAAAAGCGACCTTCATAGGTTTTTTACCGTTCGGGAAGTCGATTTAATCGTTTTAAGGGCACTTTGAAAAAACTTGCTGATTTTCGTAAATCAATGTTTTACAAGCCGGATTTTGGAAGAAAATGTGGATCCTTGTGATTTTTAATGACTTGAAAATTTCACCGTTATCGCTGTAGTTGAGCATTTTTACGCATTTTAAGCGGCAAACATGGAGCTGAAGGCTTGGATCAAACCAGTCAATAGTAGACTGAGGTTCTGTCTTTGTATAGTTTTGCTTCTATGACTTACAGAAGAGTTTCTTTTTGCCCAATCATCTTATTGGCTCATGAACTCCTAGCCTGTTCCAGGAGTTCAGATAGTGGAATGTGCCACTCTCCACTATCTGAACGCCTGGAACAGGGTCTCATTAACTCTTGTTTTCTTTTACCACCCGCACAGATTCTGGCCGAGACTCCTCCCCTCAGTATTCACGATTCACCATTCCCCGCTGACGAACAAGACACCATGGGAACATTTCCAGCGCCTCCTAATCCTACTGGTAAGGTTTTTTTGTCCCCTACCCCCCTTCCCCCAGTTCCCCGCCTTCCCAATCACAGATCATCGGTAACAAAACCTATTGGCGATTAACACCCTGATCACTAACAAGAAGTTGTACATGAGTTCGTTGCGGTCAGATGTCAGTTTTCTTTTCCGAGATTTCCTTTTTTTAATAATTGCGGTGTAGACATGCGAAAAGTTGCTGTTGTTACATCCTGTCATGAAAGAAATGGGATTTCCACGACTGTTTATTCATTAGTCTGTTTATAGACCAAAAAGGTACTCTACGCAGTACTACCCGGCGTGAGCATTAGGCCTTGCCGCCATATACAGAAACGAAAAGCATGTTAATAGTTAGAACAGTCACTGAGGAAGTTTAAAAGGAAATGATCCTCTTTCTCCTGTTCCGATGTTGATATTTTCTGGTGTTACCTAAGTGAGCGTTGTTTGCACAAATTATTTAAACTTACGTAGTAAAACGAGGGGGCATGACATTAAGAAAAGATAAATGTTCTAGAAGTCTATCAGTCTGAATTCGGTGGTTTCCTTTATACCATCATGTGACGTGAGATACTTATTTCTGCCTTTAGCTGATCCAATGTTAGCAGTGCCGTCCATTCCTACAGTGCATAGATCCAATCACGGTCTGACACCTGCTGCACCCTTCAGTGGTACCCCCCTTCATAACTTTCAGTATCCACAGCATTACTCCTCCCCTGATATCCACACCTATCACCACAGTATCCCATCCACCATCTTGACACGTGGAGGATCCTCGGGTTACGATTCGTATCTTTTCAGAGGTTCTGGCCTGTCTACGGTCACACAGGACGGGCCCGAGGTGGGTTGTTTGTCTATTAATGAGGCAATGAGGTTGTATTCACGAAATTGTTATTAAACATTGACTAGGATTTACATTTGCCAAGAGAGATTTCATGGAACAGGCGCCTTCTCAATAAAAAACGTGTTAAAAGGAGAGTTATTCAACTTCGCTGGGCTATAAAAGTGTTAGAACTCGACGTACAACCCTGTAACTAACCTCTCTATCAGGCTAAAAACTCTGCCGGTAAGACGGACACTGGGTGCTGGTTTCTTCTCTGCAGTTTTCCAATCATTCTACTGTAACTAAACTCTATATACTAGTAACACGCGGACACCACTCTCTGACGGACAATTGGAGTTGGTATCCATCTTAGAGAGAGTTAACTTTAGACAGAAAGGCTCATGCTCAGTATATCCAAAGAGTCAGCTGGTTATTTCCCAGATCATACACTTAGTTGAGTGATCATAAAACTGTCAAATGATTGTTAGCCGGAGATCGATACACGTTTACTTTGGTTCCGTACCGATATTGATTAGTCTTTCTTTGGTCCCTTGTTAGAGGGACACTCTCCTTAGTACTCAGGACGTGCCGTCACACAATCCTGGAACAGCGAGACCAGTTCCAGTACCTCTCCATTCTGCTGGTAAGGTTTCCATCCGTGTTACAACTAAAACAAAGTTCTGCAATTTAATAGGCTAGTCACACCATGACTGACTTGAGTACCAATGAGACAATGTACAGGACTTAACGTAGTGCTGCAACTTGTATTAAACGGTCCTGTCTTCCCTACTACAATACACAGATACAGGCCCGGGTGTTTTTAATAGTTGGATAGCGCTATCCACCAGAAAATTCACTAACCAGAGGATAAGCATTTGAAAAATCGACACCTTTATCCATTAGATATTGCGATACCAAGTGAACAGCACTATTTACCTTTTGAACAGCTGGCGCTGAGGGCACATTCCTCCTACAGTCTGTCTTCTAATATCTCCAAACTGGACTTTTTCTTGTGTTGACTTAAGTGGGCGTTGCTTTAATTTCTAATATTTTACAATAACCTAAGAAGGCGTATAATGCTAGAAAAGCCTAAAAGGAGAAATCTACTTAAAGAACACGAGTGTGAAACCTGTCGTTTACAGTGCAACTTTATGTTAACTCGTGGGATCTTAATTTTTATTTTATTTTCTCTAGGAGCTCCCACTCCTACGTGGCATTTCCCCCTCCACAGCCTGGCACCCTCCAGTGAACATCCCCTCCGTTACGGAGTACTGGAACCACCACTGCAGACATGGCAACCGCGAAGTACAATTCCAGGGTACCCGCATCCCCGCAGTTCTGGCATTTCTACAGTTGCTCTCGTTCCTGTTCACTCTGGGTATCTTCCTGTGCGTGGAATGCTGGAACCGCCACAACAGAGAGTTCAGCCCCAAAATACAATGGCGTGTGATTTAAATCTCGAAGGTTCCGCTGTCACTTACCCGCAAGAAATCCCGGCATTTGTTCCCCCACGGGGAATGCAACCGCAAATTACGATGTCAGATGATCCATATCTCATTGGTCCTGGCGTACCAACCCATACCCACTCCACAGTTAATTTGGTAAGTCTCCTCCCTCATGAAACGCTGCGATCTCCGCAGTATGGATTTCATTCGCAAAGTGCTAGTCTAAGTATGGAAACATATGGTAACCGCATGAGAACCCCACTGCTGGCACCGCAACCGCAAAGTGCAAGTTCAGGTGGTCTACATCTTAGTGGTCCTGTTACGTCTTCAGTCACGCACCCGGCAGTAAACCCCGGATATTCTGACCCGTACGGAAACCGCATGAGAACCCCACTGCGGGCACCGCAGCCGCAAAGTGCAAGTCCAGGTGATTCGTTTGTTAGTGGTTCCATTACGCCTTCAGTCACGCACCTGCCAGTAATTCCCGCTTTTCTTTCTCCGCACGGAAGGCATACTGTATTTCGCGGACTGGACTGGACTGGACTGGACTAGTAAAACGCGGACTTGTAAAACGCGGACTCAAAATTTGTAAAACGCGGACTCAAAAATTTGTAAAACGCGGACTCAAAATTTGTAAAACGCGGACTCAAAAATTTGTAAAACGCGGACTAGAAATAAAAATAAATACATAAATAACTAAAACATTTGCTTTATTAAAATGAATATATCTCTTCTTATATAAAACGTTCCGAATGAAACGTCAACAGGAACATAATCTGATGTCATAATCATACAGACAACAATTCAATTGCCGGATATTATACTATCCACTTTAAAACATTACTTCAAACAAAAAACTTTAACATGTGATGTCATAATCCCGGCTCACAGACAACAATTCAACTAGACCATAGCGGCAAGCCTTTCGAAAATTACTTGCTTGTGTTCGGGTAGAAGAAAAGGCTGTAGATCCGACGGTATTCTGCATGAATTTGGTTGAAAGGCAGGGAAGGTTACCCTTATGCAATAAGGGTTAACATGATAATATACCGACGAAATATCTGGAGATGTGTGTTGACGTCCTTTTTTTAAATACTGACGGCGAAGTCGTGTTGTCAAAACGAGGTCATCGGGTGGAGGTGGATTGGTCCCGCCTGGCTTCAGGGTGTCGCCACAGCCATAGCATCGCGTGAATTTACTGTCGAGGAAAGATAACCTGGCAAACACTAAAATTCCTGGTAAGGGCTTTGGACGCTTTGGGGCTGGAGGCTGTCCGTTGGCTTGCTGGTAAGGTTGATTAGATGAGATTGGAGGGACTAGTGGAGTAAAAAATCTTCAAGCGAATTTACCTGTTTTTTAACTCCCAACGGATTGAAGTCAAAACAAGCATGCTCCATCATTATGGCGTAGGGTTCTCGGCAAAATCTTAAAAACTCAGTCACATTTCTATGGCCTTTCACGGTTTTTAGGATCGCCGCTTCCTTCTCGAATCGACGTCTTGCTTCAGCCGATTCACCTTTCATTTTTTTCACAATAACATTTCGACGGTGTTCTTTCTCGTATTTGACAAGGTAAACTGAACCAAACGTACCGCTTCCGAGCTCCTTCTCTACAGTTACCTCACTCCATTCGAACTCAGGAAACTGTGTTTTTGGTTTTGGCCTTTTAGCGAGCGATGGAAGCTTAAAACAAGCCGCCATCTTCGCGCCGCCACGTGAAAATATATTCCGAATTTTGGCACGATTTTACTGCTCAAAGGTCAACAAAGGTCAACAGCCTCGTTTCCGTTGTCGATGTCACTTAATCCAGTGTCACGTAATGACAATAAAAATTCAAAATCTTATGCTTCAGGTGTGGAGGCTGGGAAAAAGGCTAAAATAAAATATAATATGAAGGAGTGAATGCTGCGTGCGTCAGGAGCCCATAAATAATAGGCTCTTGGTGCGTGTAATAATGCGTGACAAATTTTGGCCTTCCCTTAACTGGGGCTCGTTCGGTACCTTTTCGGGCCTGTAAAACTGTTTTGGGCTTGCTCAATTGCATTTAAGATATCGATGGTGTGTTAGTTTTGAAAGTAACACAACAAACTATAACCTAGTCCCGAAACAAAATAGACTGGTTTGCAAGCTTTTTATGTTGTTTATTTTTTTTAGGGGGGGGGGGGGGGATTAGAAATGTGGGGTTAGAAATGTGGACTCCCGGAATTTTTTTACAAATCTTGAGTCCGCGTTTTACAAATTTTGAGTCCGCGTTTTACAAATTTTGAGTCCGCGTTTTACAAATTTTGAGTCCGCGTTTTACAAATTTTTGAGTCCGCGTTTTACAAATTTTGAGTCCGCGTTTTACAAGTCCGCGTTTTACTAGTCCAGTCCAGTCCAGTCCAGTCCGCGAAATACAGTATGCCCGCACGGAATACTAAGTTCACCACCGTCTGGTATGCAGGGAGGAAGTTCAGAAGTTCAACACGAACGAAATCCTTCGACTGAATCTGATACTCGGCCCAGCCAATAAGCGGCAATGAATTTCTTATGGTGTAAAATTGTATAAATTTTCTAATTTAAGCCTAATTTGTCCTGCAGTTTTCTTTTTATAATGTATTTATCACTTTCTGCCAAAAACATCTGTAATTCTTCAGTACAATTTGGCAGCGAACACAACACATTCTTTTGGATGAATCTAACGCAAGTTTCATAAGCAAGAATACTACAGTGTACAGAAATTCCCAAAAATGTAAAATATGTATAAATTCTAATTTTTTCTCGGTTGTATTTCAGTAGATTTCTTGTGTATGTATTATTCTAAATAGTATTTAATAAAAGTTTTCGTCTGGGAAAAACTGTAGTTCTGCTGTGCGATTTCTACTGTCTTTAAGTGTGGTGTATTATCAAGCATTTGACAGTGTTTTATCACCAGATGAAACACCTCGAAGTTCGTCAAAAATACTCCGCTGGTTCATCTGGAGATGAAACACTGCGTCTCCTGCTTGATAAATTACATAACATTAAGAACACGCACCTCAGAATTGTTTCGGTGGAATATCTCTTCTTTAAAACTCATAAAACTCCTTTTCCTTTTTTGATCTCGAAAAAGGATTTGTTTATAAACTTACTGTTATTGTTACCCTGTTTCCCTTTGTCATAACATTCTCTGAGGTGGGTAGTATCAATAAGGTATAGCCAGCTCTTAAGTCAGAACTCCTCATAAAAAGTGATTACTAAATGTGACTAATCTTCTTACGCGTCATCTTAGTTCTCTACGAAGCGTTCCCTGACATTACTGAAATAGTTTTCTGTTTTCTCAGGTTACTTTCTCCTCTCTTTTTATTGCATTCCCACTGACTGAAAATAATGTGGTTCTGTCTTGGTTTACTAAGGTAATACCATCGTCTTTGTGAAGAAACGATGGACCGATGGGAAACTGGCACGGTAACTGCACTCTAATTGTCAAGTTAAGAATTGCGCCCGCGTTATCCTGTCGGCAACGGCAGGAGCGGAGAAGCATGAGTGGCATGCGTACATCATCAAATCATTCCAAGAACGATAGCTCCACCGATGATTCTAATCACAAAATCATCGTCGTCGTCTGTGGTTTGGCGAATTTACGGTGTTCTGCCGGGTGCCGCCTTGACTCCGCCTGTGGAAAGCATGAGCGAAATGGGTTCTAACATACCAGTAACACTAATACCAAAGTCAGAAATTTGATCGCTGTCACATGAAAGTTGAAGAGAGCTATAAAAAATAATGGCCGTGAAACATTTAGTCGGAGTGATTTTTGTCTTAGGATGTCTTGCTTGGAGAAGCAGCGCCTCTCACGATGAAGGTAAATTTTTAGATTTCAAAATAACGTTAAGTAACTCTGCTTTTAATTAAATTTCGTGGCGTGGCGGAGGGAAAGATAGCGCAGTTTGCGAAACGTTTGGCGTTTGAAAGTCAAAACGTGATTCATACCCGGGGGGGTACTCCCATACATTACCTATACGGGTATGTGCTGCCCAAAGGGGTCGTGATTATGAAGCTCCTGATTTAGAACGGGGTATCCATTTCAGAGGCGTTTTTTAGAACGAGGTATATTATTTCGAACGCACGAAAGCTCCACTTTTGTAAGCAGACATTTGAAATTATTCAAGGACAGATTGCTTTTAAACATACGGTTCAATGCGTTAACAAGCAAACCGTTGTACTCTTGTTGCACCTTAGAACGGAGTATAAAAAATTGGCCCATTTCTAGAACGGGGTATCAGTTTTAGGGCGAATTCTAGAACGGGGTATAAAAAATTGGCCCATTTCTAGAACGGGGTATCAATTTTAGGGGAAATTTTTTCCAGAACGGGGTGCCAATTTGGAGTCCCGGGCGGCACATACCCACCCAAAAAATACCCAAGTGCCCCCCCCCCCCCGGGGATTCATAGCACCCCAGTTTCAAGACCCCAGCCGGCTCGCGAACATTGTTGTTACAAATAGCGAGCCCAAAGCGCGTATTTGCGTGAAAAGCTTGCTTGCCTTTTTGTCAAGGGATGTTTGATTTGGGGGAAAGGATAATCACTTGTACTTTAGCCTCCATATTATGAGTTGTCAGCGGCGGACCAGTCCCGGAAATATTGATTGGGGAAGTCCAAACTTTGGTTCAGAAAGGAGTGTTGAACTTTTTTGTTGCAAATTACTTCTCACGGAGACGACCACGAGTTTTTCTATCTGTGAACGCCTCTGGATCCGTCACTGGTTGTTTAGCCCCCGGGCACGAAGCAGAAAAGCCAGAAAAGTCTTGTTTCCCCTCATACGTGTATTGAATTAACGACCTCCTGCGAAAATAATTAAAACCAGAAACTACAAGAGTTTCAACAAAACAAATTTCCAGCGGGATATTTCTTCTGCACCTTTTCATGTTGTCTCTATCTTCAAAACTATGGGCTTGGAACAAGGTATTTTTTGAGGTGTGTGATCAACACGCACTTCTTAAAGACGTAAACTCAGAGGCTCCTCGCCTACTTGGATTACTAATACTCGAAACGCGAATGACTAGCGAGAACAAGCCAGCTTGGGTAGCCAATCAGAACACAGGATCCGCTTCGCCTTATCCGCCAGCAGATTAAGCTATGAATTTTAATAGCTTCCTTAATGCGTTTTTTTAAGTCACACAAAGGGTTGTGAGACGGCTGAAATTCAGGCTTTGCAGTGTTTTATGAAACAGTTCCGTTTAAGTGGCTCACATTTATCGGGATAGAAGGGGTGGGGGGGGGGGGGGGGGGGGGAGTGAGGTCAAATCTATCAAAAGGATTTCCACTGACGCATTTTTGGCTACGCACGTTAACGCACGTAAATTTTAATCACGTAAGTAAAATAGAGGCAAGATATTACTGTAAGTGTTGAGATTGAACGTGAAGTTGAGGGAGGTTCTACTTTTACGCTTACTTGCGACCTTTCATATAATGCCTTTATTTTATTTGCGAACGTAACTTTTGCGCACGTACGCACGTAAAAATTACCAGACAGTGGAAATCAACTCTAACGCAGGCTACTTAACTTTGAGCTTTTATGATCTAACAGACTCTGCTACCAAAAAATTAGATGAACTTTTTGAGATTATCTCGAACTCTTTGGCGGGAAATGACGAATGTAAAGATACGGATTTACCAGGCGACTGCACCATCACTTCCGACTGCCTCAAGATCACATGTAACGCGCACTTTGGTGGGAAAACCATAACTTTGACAGTAAAGGTCAACAGGTAATGAAATATAGTAGTTTTTAGTCTGCAGTGCAGGCGTAATTTGGGCCGGCGAAAGCTGGTTGTTTATGGTCGCACTGTTGAAACCGCCATCTTTGTTGTTATGAGGGAGGAAGGGAGAGGGAGAGTAAAAATAGTAACCCTTAGTGTAGGTGTTAGGGTGAAAGAAGAAAAGGGGGGAGGGGGAGGGAAGCCAACCCCAACCCTAATCTCTTCTCTCTTCCCGCCGCCAACCCCTCTCCTTTTGACTCGCCCCATTTTCTCCTCTATTTTCGAGTTTCAACGTAGCGCTTTTGCGAGCAAAACATTCGCGCGCCCGCAGGAAACGCCTGCATTGCAGGCTAGGTTGTTTTGTTTTTGTTGAAAGATTAAAAATAATTTTGAGATACTTACTTCTAGTTTAAAATGGCATGTCCATGAAGCATTTATGTTTCACAATCTTAACTATATTTTCCTACTAGGCTCTCGTGTAATAATGGGTCTAATTGCCTGCTATACCGGGAGTTTATATTTCTTGTTTTATCAAACCAAGTCTTGCGCATGCGCTATTGACACTCTAGGTGCGATGAACCGGTCACCGTGACGATAAATGTGAAAGTGAAAGGAGATGACGTGGATTGGACACACGTGTTTACATCCGGGGACGAGCTGGCCGTGCCGGGACTGGGCATAGATGTGAAAGGAGTCGCTAAGGCTGGTTTGTTTATTAGAGTGAAGCTGGAACCTGATGATAACATACTGACAGTAAAGGTTTGTGATTGGTTACTTATTAGGGCCATTTATACGAGGAAAAATAAGACGCGTCTTAAATAATACACGAACCTTCCGTATAAACGGCACCTTTCGTCTAAAATAAGACGCGAGACGCGTCTTATTAGATAAGACATGCTCGTATAAATGGTACAGTTCGCGTCTTATTTAAGACGCGTCTTATTTTTCTTCGTATAAATGGTCCTATTATGATGTAGCCGTGTCGAAGGGGTTAGAGGGAAGGGGCAGAAACTGAAAAGTTCATCAAAATCGGCTTTTAAGAAACACACCAATAAGTGTTCGAGGTAGCAGTTACCTGCAAACATTGCAAATGCGCTGGAAATCTGGAATATGTATTTTTGACTTACTGAACGAGAGATACGGAAAATCTGTTTGAGCGAGATAATCTGTCGAAATCTGCGTTCACAGCTCCTGGATTTGCATTCCCTACACTTTACATAGCCGTTATTCCATCATAAAGCATCCAATGTGGAAGAAGGTCTCAAAATTGCGTTGCAGCTACGCTATAGTTTTTCTAAGTTTGACATTACACAGCTAACTTGAATGAGTTTTAAGTTTCTTCAACGCCATCTGTCCCTTTTACATCCACAAGACACGTGTTGTAACTTTAGTCGATGTTCATAGTGTGAGAAAGAGAGGGCGTTGGTAAACACTTGATGGACGTGACCGAAAGTACATTTAGCGGTGCTAACTGCTGTAGATGTCTATGTTTTCCTAATCTTATTATCCAGGTTATTCTAGAAGGAGGAACTAAAGTCGGTTCAGTAACATTCTTTCCTTTGAAGATGACCATTGTGACTCAAAAGCTGCCCATTTCCACAGCCTACTGTGGTAAGTAAAAATACCCGCAGAAATTGTTACATCCTTAAATTTTGTCTTTTTCGCGTTGTAATGTACTAATGGCCCTTGGCTCATCACCCAAGCCAACAAACCTCGTTTCCAGTATCTCTCTTCTGAGAGGAGTGAGAGCGCGAACGGACCGAAGGAAACGACATACTGGGAACGAGGTTTGTTTGGAGCAGAAACTTTGCGTGGCAAATAAGTGACTTCATACAATGATTCAGTCTTGTTTATGTAGCGAGTGGTAAAGAAATACATACTTCCAGCGATGTAAGATTCCGTACGATTTTGACATCTCACCATTTAGCTTACTTGAAAGGCGTATAGCTAAAGCAGGTGGGGGAGACAAAACCCAGCCACAAATCCTGGCGTGAGTAAACAGAAGACATTTCTGAGAAACGAGCGCGGAGATGACTCGTCGCTACTTAGATCTGGGTAGTGCTCCTGATTGGCTGAAGCAATTTTCCCACGCAGCACGACCAATCAGAAGCACTACCCAGATCTGGGTAGTGACGCGTCATCAGTATGGAATTTCTGCAGTCGTTTCTCAGACGTCGTTTTCCCAGGGAAAACTAGTGGCGGGTGGCGTCGCAAAATGTCGGCTGTTTTCCCAGGCTAACAAATCTTCGCCTTATCATTTTGACGCATTTGATATTTTTTTCTTTTTTTTTTTGTCGGTAGGATTTGTTCGCTGGTGGGAAGCGCGTAACACCGCTGTGCGCATAGTGCTAGTGTTGGTGTTCCTGTTGCTGGTGCTGTCAATCATCACAGGGTTTAACTGCTGTTGTTGTTGTTGTTGCTGCTGTAGACCCTGCCGCAGAAAAAGGTTAAGATTCATTATATAATCACTGATGGTAAGGCTATTTTTACCCCCCCCCCCCCCCCCACTCTTCCCTACCGAAGAACCCCTCACCCCACCCAGCGAAGAAAACGGAGGATGCACAAAGGTTGAGGAGGGCATCTTTCCCACAATTCCACACGGGACGGGCTTGATCTCAGTTTAATTCAAAGACGACAGACGGCAAGTTGTTGTTGCTGGACTGAATATCTTTAAGTCGCAACTGTGTATCGCTGAGAAGAATGCCTAAAATCAGTGTTTTCATAATAATAATTTATTATTTATTAGGCGCAAAATAGCATTCAAATATATGATCTAATGCGCATTACCACAACCGATTGGAGAAGCCACCCACAATGTCAGCACAGTTACTAAACTTGAGAGGCGTATTAGTTAGGAGAACAGTCCAAAGTAAATGCAATGCGTTAAATATTGTACCCTTGAAAATGCACTTGTCGTGCATGCCGTTAGGTTGTGGTACAGTAATATAGACATAAATAGCAAAACAGCAAAGAGAAAAGCGACTTGAGGTTTGCCGATATTTGTGGTACAGTAGATTATCTTTCAGCAGATAAGCAGTTTAGCAGTGATCAACATAAGGCTGGAGTCATCCTGAACTGTAAATGGTAGTTAGTAAGAAATGAGGCCAGCATCTCGCCTCTAAAGAGTCGATCACTCCTTTTATCTATTCTAATTGAATAACTGCTTTTCACTCTTTCGCAGGTCGCTGATCATCATTTAAAGGAGAAAATTACGGATCCTTCCTATGTACATTCATACGCTCATAATTTCTTGATATTTAAAGTAATTAATTCGGCGGTTGAAAAAATTCATATGGCTTCTGTTAACTAAGCAGCATGGGGAAACTTAATCCGTGATTGTCACCACAGGTAGCCCAAGCTCGAAATTGTTGCCTAACATTCAAAATATAAGGATTCGTATGGGAAAAAAACCTATCGTTTCTGAAACCTACGAAAATGAACGGATTTCAATAAAAAACAGCTTACCTCACTTAAACTGTGCGTTACGTCTCTCCTGTGTGGTTCAAACCGTTTACATAAAAACTCATAAAACGGCCATAAATCGGCCCGTGGACCACACAGGAGAGACGTAACACACATTTTAAATAAGGTAAGCTGTTTCTTTTTGTCGAAATCCTTTCTTTTTCGTAGGTTACGGAAACGATAGGTTTTTTCCCATACAAATCCTTATATTTTGAATGTTACGCAACAATGCCGATGCTCGCCGATGCTCATATTTCGAACTTGGGCTGCCTGTGTTGTCACTAGTGGCTTGGTGACTACTGGTGGCATCATCGTCGTCCAAGGATCAGTGTCACTACTTGTAAGCATAATTTGTTTTTTCGACAGTGATATTTATCCGCTTAGTATTTTAAAAACTAATTATTTAGGGGAATTAATCACGACATGTGTAAATGATAGTATGATTATTTAATTCAGTGTTGTCGGTATTAGTATTTTTTTGTCTATGAAGTGAATAAAGTTTATTGAAACGATGTACGAAAGCACAGTGTAATAAAATTCTTTTAGCGCTCAATCCCTGTATGGTGAAGAGACTTAACAAAAACAAGCAAATCTTGAATGATATTATGATGACCTAACCTTGTGATATCCTGGTATCTCCGTTAAAAAGACAGGCCTTAATATTCAAAACAAGACGAAATATTTAACTATACTTTGCGAAAAAGACAAAACAAATTAAATAACAAACAAAAATCCAATCGAAAGTTTTACTCTAAATTCCATGAACATGTGTACAACCCCGCAACTGAAAAGTGTACACTGTATCAGGGAATATAACAAAAATATCGTTCGTTAAGCAAAGTGTTAGCTATATAAGAATATTTTGAGCGTTTTAAAAAAATCTCTCATCAGATCACAAAACGCATTTTTATGTAATCAGTAACCATGACGAATTTCACAAATAAACATGACCGCATGTAATATCAATTGCATGAATATTCAAATTTCTCGGATCTGAATATTTAAGCAAAGCAATCTCGATGGGTTTGCTGTGTAAGTTTGGCACAATGTCGCCCAAGTTGTCGATTGGTTTTGCGGTCTTCTGCATTCTTTCCTCTGTTATAGGTACGTTTTTCAGTCAAAAACCGAGTTTTAATTATATAATTAATTGGATGTAAGCTCTATAAGAACATGGCCTCTTATGGTACTAGAAATTTATTCACGTTTGTCATTGAACTGTGGCTCGCAAATGTGGAAAGGCGACAGGCTTTGTCGGATTTTAGCAATGAGTTCTGTTTTACTCTGGTACCTAGAAGTATGTTTTCCTTTTCGGAGGAGGGATTCATTGTAAACTAAGGCTTAGAGGTTTGTTATTTAGATCACTGACTACACCCAATTTCAACGACGCAAGTAGTATTTATGAAAGGCACTCTTGAATAATATGTGATGCGGGCTGCGAGCTGATATTGGGGAAATATTGAACGTTTTCCTGTAAAATCACGGACGAAAAAACTCTAAAACTTCCATGGCGCCTGAAATTTTATTGTTTAGGTTTCAAACAATCATTGAAAAGTCATTTGATTTGAAACCATATCCACTGTACAGCCCCAAACGAAAACATTTCCTCTCGTTTAAAATTTATTGTCTTTTGTGAAGGACATAAATTTTAAATGACTCTTGCCTGTGTTTTTCCAAAGCTACTTGCTCGCGCCTTTTTTGAAACTTGAGGGCCTGTATTTCTCAAAATCTTGGTGTTAAATGGAATTTTTTTGCATTATTTGGAAGGTGTTACATGAATTATTCTATATGCGAAAGTTCGAGCAGAACTTATATTTTACGAGCTTTTGAATTCGCGCCAGCAAATATTTAAACAAAAAAGTTTGTTTTCATGAAATATTCATCCTCTTATGTTGTAACATCGTATGAATGATGCTGTCCTTATAAAATATTACACTTTTCACAAAATAATAAATTACAATTCAGGATTTGAAGAAACAACCGCATAAAGAAGGAAAGGCCCTCTCGAGATGAACTTTGAAATGTAAATTATGTCGAACATGTGAACAGGTGATTACGCTTCTCACATGTTAGTTTTTGTGAATAGTGGTAACCTGCTGTACGCATTAGCTGTACGTTACCTGGCTTAGCCTGCTAAGCAAGTATTCTCCATGCAGCAAATATATTGAACAAAGCTGGGATCGTACATGTACTCTGGACGCTTTTTGTTGATGTGTGACGAGCGGCATTATTCCACCCTTTAGTTTCGTTGTTGCTGCCTTGTTGTTATTTGTTGTTGTTGCTGCTACAACTACGCGTTCAAAAGCTCCATAAAACGAGCAGCAATAATAAAATACCTAAAGTTATTTGCAGTACGCGTTGCTAGAGTAGAACGTCTAGCAAACAGTTACGTATTGGCTCGCATGCTTGTTACTTCAAGTTCAGTAAAGCAGATCATGTGCTCTTTCATTACGAAGGAGTCCAGCTCATTTTACAGTAGGTTCGAGATATCGCGTGAGACCAGCGATAAAGAGCCATTTCCGAGTTCCAGAAACCCTCTTTTTCAAACCAAGGCCAACTGCAAAACCTTTTTTGTTAAAATAAGTTGTAAATAAAAATATCATTTTCATATCAGTAGATTCGCACTTAACCTCGCATTTCAGACAGAGGCTGGCGGCAACTCGAAAATGGCCTATTAATTATTATGGAGCAAGCAAAGGCAAGGCATTATGGGAACGAGAAGAATGGCGGACAAAATGTGTCCCGCTATCCTTTCCGCCAAAATTCATCAAGCGAGTTATGACGAACCAAGATTGATTTATGGTAGTCCCGAGCACTGAAACCAAGAGAGGATAAGTGAATCCTTCACCTCCGATGTTCAATACAGTATAGTGTTTTTTGTTTTGTTTTGCTTTTCTTTTGGACCCCTATAACACTCAGACATGTTGGGGTTCAATACAATAGAAATATACATGAAAATAGAGTTTAGTTCCCAGATAAGAGAAATGCTTTTATTTTTGTCTATCAACACGGCTGCCGTGACGACATGTGCAAACCAGCAATTGAACTAACTATATATTTGATTAGATTTGCCATTTACCGTCCAAATTATGAAACGAATTGTAGGACCTTGACGCAACATAGCCCGATGTCTTGATAAAACTGATTTTTTTATGTGTCTTACACACACCTACACAGTTGAAAATCCCACTGTCTCTTTCTTCCAACGTTAGTTGCAAAGAAAGACCACGATTACCAAGATCCGTACGATTACGAAGAAGATTACGGTAATGATGAGAGTGGTGATGGTGGTAATAAATGCCCTATAATAGATCTTCCTCCCGGACTCGGTGGCAGATGTGACGTCAGCGATCTCTGCAGCAAAATCACGTGCGATGTGAAGGTGCAAGGAAGGCATGCCACGATCGTTTTCAAAGTGAACAGATGCAAGGATCCGCTGACCGCTACAGTGACATTTAAATCACCCGGGTTTGTCGTTGATTGGTCGCACACTTTCAAGGATGGTGACGTAATAAAACTCCCAGAAGACCATACCATCACTGAAGGATTAAACTCGCTTGCCAAAGTCTCTGTTTCGCTCAAAGTTGGACTGAAGAGAAATGGAGAAAAACTGCACTTCAAGGTATTTTTTCTCTCCTTATTGGCTCATATACCTCCGTATACAACTAGAACCAGGGCCAGTGCGTTCTTCAATGAATGCCCCTATATGCTGTGCCTCATTAAAACGATATAACGATATAATGAATCGGCAAAATAATAACTGAATAAAGATCATGGGTATAAACCGTTTTTCAATATTTTTAGCCCTGCACGAAGTGAAACAAACATGGCGGCGGTGGGAGTATCTCATTTCCAAAGCATGAAGCAACTAAAAACTAACTAACCCCTCCCCCCCCCCCCCCCCACCCCGGGCCGGGGATCGCTTAGCAGTATGTCCGCATTAGTACCCATATACCAACCTGGGTAGAGAGAGACCATAAGAGGACGTTTATTGTATCAGAATCAACCCGAGCACATGTTAACCTCTGATGATATATTCATTTTAGCTGGAGTTGATGGGCAATGCCAATATACCCCTGCTGCACTCAAAGGATCATCCATTCGATGCTAACCTTCTGGAAGGAGAAATTCCACTTTCTTCCAAATATTGCGGTAAGGAATGAAATAGCATGTCTCTAACCAGAACCAATGTGATCATATTAGCAAGTCCAGTCTTAAAAAAACGGGAGAGAAAGGAAAGGGAGAACCCTCTAAACAGCATAGGCATCGAACGTGAATGTTTCAGAAATAATAACAAGGCACTTTGATTTCAACAACATGAAAAACGAAACCAACTTTTCAATATGCCTTTTTTAGGTTTCAGCGCTTGGTACAACAGACAGCCACGTTACATTAAGATGCTGACGATCGCTGGTCCAATCCTGGGCTTCATCTTTTTGTTCATTCTTACTATTTGCTGTGGAATGTGGTGTAAGCGCCGTACGCCTGCGCGACTTCAGGTTAACCTGCCAACTCATAAGCCCCAGATCCTCTCCACTCAGAGTAAGGTGCCAATGCAACAGCTGGTCAACGAGGCATAAGTTCGTGGACTCACAAGCCACCCACATTGGTTCGCTTCTACCCAAATGCCTTATATCTTTAATTTTTATTAAGTATTGGACTCCGTAGAAGAGAATAGTTAGATGCGAAAGATGTCGTCAAATGGTCTTTTCTTTTTGGAGAAGGAAATCAGATTTTTGTTACAAAGTTAACGAAGGAAATAATCGCCTTTCAAATTCGATTTCCTCATCTCACTTTAATTTTCGAGCTAAACAGAAACAGAGAGGCATGGGACCCCTGGCAGGGGAGATGTCCGTACATATATCACTGACGACATTAGAGGAGTTTTTTTAACTTACAAAAATAGAAAATAATTAATTCCTTGCTAAAGTTCCTTATTATATTACGGATGGTTCACTTTACTTTAAAGAGCAAGTACAAAATACTAACTGTATAAAGCATCTGTTATCTTATCGCATGTAAAAAACGAGCTATAATTATTTTGTGCACTTTTTGGAGAAGACATGTACCCCGAAAGAACTTCAGTGAAATATTTAGCAATGTTTACTTCAGCATCTACTCATACTCAGTTTTTATTAGATTTCAACTCACTAAGCTTGGTTATCATTCAAAGAGAAAGGAAGGGTTGGCGAGGAGAATAGCATCCATTTGCACTCTCTCCTGACAAGAAAGTCAGGTAAACCTAAGGTGTCACGAGTAAGACACGTGCGAGAGTCGGTAAGCCTGTCACAATTTAATCATAAGAACCATAGAACGACAACGATGCGCATCACGTGAAATCATGTGTAACAATGAAAGTGCCATCCACATGCAAAGCGAACAGGCACCTAGATCATGGCCGGAGACAACAGAAGCGAAGGAACTGAGAATAACAGTCAATACGTGATGCACTGATACACTGACGCCTGTGTAATTATATATAATGCAATAAAGATAAGGTTATATTATTAATTAATAGCAAGAAGAATGAGCAAACTCATTCTCTATTGTTAATTAAAAATAATAATAATAATAATAATAATAATAATAATAATAATAATAATGATGATGTTGATGATGATGATGGATTCTTATCGGTCCTAAACTGTAAAATTTTAAAATTGGTCCGTTGAAAAAGTATTGAAGAATTTCCTGCTTTATTCTGTTACTGGTCCTGTAACTGTGCGGTAAGGATGAAATCTATAATCGTATTTTAATGTCTTCACCTTATTCAACGGTCATTTTTATCTATCCAAACGCCATCTTATCACCAGTCAACAGTCAGTTTGTATTCATTATCTATCTGGACTTCTGGCAAAAAAGTTGAGTTAATTAATATGATAATTAGTATATCATAAACATGCGTTATTGATTGTTTTGTAATCTTTTCCTTATGAAATTATCATTTTGTAAAAGTTAATATAGTAATTTTTGTAGTATTTTGTTATTCCAGTGTGGAATAATTAAACCTCCTGTACATAATCGAAATAATTTTTCTACGACATTGTCTCTTTATAACATAACTTTTGTTGTAGGAAGATCACCAATAAGTCTATCTCAACACCACTGCAAACTCCTCTATGGAGAAAGTTTGCAAATAAACGTTTCGCCCGGGTACTATACCCGGAGACTTTGAAACCACCTATCTGATGAAACCCCTCTGAAACCCATTTCTCGACTACCGTACGTTAGCATATGCAAACAGAAAGATGTTTCCGTCACTCTTGGTAACTATGTTCAGTTCTTCTCCAGGTCAATCTGGGCCTCATTTCTTCTTTCAGGTCATGTGATTTTCCCGGCCTCGGATACGTCATCGAAAACAAAAACTGATCGAGAAGGCCTGGAAAAACACCGTACATTTACTTACAGGGACTAGACAAGTGTAATATTCTTTAAATAAGGGAATGTACATATCTCCTATACGGTGACTCCCCGGGGGGGAGGGGTGAATGACTCCCATATGAAAGATACGATTGGTACGGGAATACTCGTCAGAAAATTATAACCAAATGCTGTCTAAAATAAGACCACGATTCCCGCAAAATAAAAAGAATAACAACAACAAAAGAAGCGATTAAAAGCTGTTAGTAGTGATTTAACGCGTGAGGCCAAAATTTTAAATTTTTTATTCTTACGCGAGACGACGAGCATTTCCTTCTTTTTTATGGGGTATAAAGGGGAGACCTTTACTTGGGATTTCCACCTCATCCGTCGAACCCTCGTCTTTTTTATCAAAAATTAACTGGACTTTTTTCATTTCGTTTTAGTGGTCTCGGTCCTGACCTCTCCTGGGAGGACTCTCATATGAAACAGCCGTGGAATGCTCGCAGAATTTGGTCTCGCTTAGGGTATTCAGGGTACACTGCGAGCTACTTTTCGCACGCCAGCTCATACCGCGAAAATGTAGCCTCTGCTCACAGGGTATATTCAGGGCGGAAAGCTGTTGTATTTTTACCCATAGAGTTATCGCTTGGGGTTATTTTGAATATACCAAAAACTGTGTTGAGCAATCACGCAATTCATTCCCCATCTTTGGTAGATATCACATAAGGCTCTGGTAACTGATGATAGTTCAGTGGAGTCAAGTGAAGGCAAAGCCACGCCCAGAGGGGCTAAATTCCACTTCCTACGAGCGTTTTCGTTGGTTGCCACAGAGATTCACCCCCGGGATTCACCTCCCCCATTCCCCTCACTCAATACCTTTTAGCTTGTTGAAAGCAGCAGTTTGATCGAGCTTCAATCCCAACAATGTACTGACCCAAGACCAAGAGCCCATTAAACTTTTTCCCCTGTGTTCCCTGTTAACATCAAGATTGAAATTGTTGCGGCTATGTGCCAGCGGCGGTAGGTACCTAGCCTATGCCAGGCTCTCAGATAGTATAGTAGGGACGTATTAAAACGAGCAGAGCGAAAATAAGACGCTTGCGATACCGCCCTGTCTCTCCCCACCCCCGCACGTTTTTCGCATTTCTTTTTACATCTTTTTACCTAACGACTTTTCACCACTATCTTGGAGCTGGGCTAGCAGGTACTTGGAGATTCAGCATTGGCTGCTTGCCAGCTAGAAAAGGACCAGCGGTTATTTGCTCGCCGCCAAATATGCAAATTGATGCAAATTACACTCGTGCCGACTTGGTTTTTATTCTCCGATCGCGATGGAAGGTGCGGCGTGGTTTGCCCTATTTTCAACCGTTTTTCTAGCCTGTCAAAGCAGAGGTCAAGGTAAGGTTTACTTTTCTTTTTCAAATTAATGAATACTCGCTTACACCTCGTTTACAGATTTGTGAGGAATTTTTTTCGTGCGTGTATGACTTTTTGTTTTCCCCACACGCAATTGAATGTCACTATAAGGCATTGATTGTTCTGTGAACCTAAATAATTTTGTTACGGTTCCTTCTGGCAAAATTTCCTTAAGGTTCTCTTTAGTTCAGGGTGTCATATAACGCTAGAATGGATATTGCGTACTTTTCAGAAATGTTAAATTAAATCAAGAGAGAATGTCTTGATTAAATTTGCAAAAATGTGTGGTTTAAATATGACGTCATCAGAGCATAATTTTGGTGCAACGAAGGAAGATACTCTAAAAGTCTTTTTTTTACTTCTAGATATTATAGAAAGCTAAGATGTACATAGTTTACTTTACAGAACACAAAAAAGTTTAGTTTGCTGTTAAATTGTTCTACTGAAACTTATGGGTAGTTTAAGACAAAAATCCTTTCATCTCCTTCCCCTTTTTAAGGCCAGAGACCTTATTTTATTATGCCCCTAATTAATTTTGTTTTGCATACAGAAATTAAGCAATTTTTCAAACTAACATTATTGAATTGTTTGTACCAAAAATGTACACCACCCATTGCCAAAAAGGCACCCTGTTCAAGATGCTTAATATGAAAAGACACCCTGAAAACCATACTCTATTCAGTGGCACTTATGTGTTAGGCCAAATTTGGGAGTGCCTCTTGGTTTTAAGTATTTGTGATGTCATCAGAGCATATTTTATTATAGTGTAATCTGGTTTAATCAAATAAAAAAATCACCAGTATTATTTTTTATATTACTGCTCAAAAATGTTTCTAAGAGAATTGTGAACACCTTGCCTGAAATCTAAAGGGTTTAGGGTTGCTGTTTGTCATTTGTCTGTAGAAACGTTTCACAACTCTGCTACCAAATTATTCATTATTTATGTTTCATTCCTTTTTTTGAGAAAACAAGAAGAATTTACTAGGCGCGACCTATCCAATCGAAGAGTTCGGCAATCGAACCCAATCCAACACCAATCGTTCGATTGCTGAACTCAATCGAACATAATCGAATTAACAATAAAATTTTGCCAATCAAACACAATCGAACGTTCGTTTACCAAACGATTGGTAATCGAACCCAATCGAACGTTCGATTACCGAACGATTGGTATAATAGAACGTTCGATTAACGGACGCCGCATCGCATGATAGGCATGTGGTATTGGAAAATTCCGAAGGTGAAAGTGAAATCACCGCTAATTTTAAACACAACTGCCTGTGTTGCTGTTGTTGAAATGGTGCGATTTTTCTCTGTTGAGAAGCATTTCCTTTTAACAGTCACAGTACCTTAACAGTCATCGAAATTGCCTTTTATTTGTTTTGTTTTGTTCGAACATTGACATTCTTGCAGTATGATGTTCAGTTCCTGTTTATTCAATAAAAGCTGACAATGATTATATTCCACGTGTTTACTCAGTTTGAGGCATCAAGAGACAATCGCATTGGATTAGTTCGATTTTGTTTGATTATATTGGTTCGATTGGTTCGAAAATCGAACTCACAGCAAAATAGGTGTTCGATTTTGTTCGATTGCCCAACCCAATCGAAGGATTGGAGTTCGATTGGGTTCGATTGGTTTTTGGTTCGGTTTTGTTCGATTGGATAGGTCGGGACTAGGGTTACTTTTTTTCTTCATTGACCTTACTTGCATTAATCCTTCCATTGTTTGTTCTCTGTACGAGGACTGAATTATTGAAATTATATATTTTTTTAGGTAATGAAAGAAGAAATTATGGATCAACAAGCAATTGCCCTCAAACTAACTTTCTTCCAAGCATCCCTGCTCCTAAAGCTAAGCACTGTGATTACAGCAGAGACTGCAGCAAAATAGACTGTGTTGTAAGGCAAGACCCTCATAAGCTAAGAGTTATGCTCAAGTTGAATACATGCAAAGTGCCATGGAACGCCACAGTCACATTGAAACAGCCAGAGAGCAATTTAAATTGGTCAGCAACTTTGAAAGATGGAGAAAAAGCTAAGCTGGATGTGACACCGAGTATGTTAACAGGGGGAATACCAGTTTCTAATGCTTCCTTTTTTGTGCATGTTGGCCTCAGGAAACATGGAGAGCAGCTCTTGGATTACACAGTAAAGACTTCAAAATAATTTCTATCCCATGACAGTAAAATTTTTAGTTGTAATTTAATGTTACTCCATTATACTGACCAAAAGTAATGCATTTATGGATAAAAAAATTCCAGCTTGTTATTTTTATTCTCTTTTATGACGTACTGAGTTATCACCCCAGTCTCGGACTCATTAATCAAGTTAGATTTAATTTTTTTTCTCTTCCCACAAAAGAGGCAAAATTTTTTTATGTTTCTGGCAAAAAGTCAAATATACGTTCTCTGTCTTTTTGTTTGTAAATAGATCGACCTTATTCACGATACCCACCATCTTTGTAGGTGCATTAAAATCACTTACTTCAGGGGAAAAACAAGTGAAAAAATTTGCCAAAACAAGTGACCAGTTGGTCGAGTTTGTTTTTTACAAACCAAGAGGACAAATAAATAGTCATGCAAAATGCACAGTTCAAGTTTTGACAAGATTTACATCATTACTGTTTGCTGTAAGGACATCTATGGCCGCTACTACATCCAAAAAAGTAACAATGGTCACTTCCACCTATAACTTTCCATTATTGTCTTTAAGATGAAACTTGTCTAGAATAAACAATCTTGACCAGTACTTCTTACATTGGCCAATGTTTTCACTTGTTTGCCCCCTGAGAAACCAATAATTGACTTTGTTTCTCCCATCATTCTTAAGTGCAATTGCAAAGATCTTGGCGGGTATCGTGAATAAGGTCTATTCCCACAAAATATTATTGTTGGAGTGTGGCTTTTGAAGACAACTGTGAGCTGCAGTGGCTTTGTCAAACAACACCATGTCCATATCAATCAAATTTGGTGTTCATGTCTCAGCAAGAGTGAATCAAATTTTAACATTTACCTTCACTTACAACAAATGATTTCTCTTAATGAGTACTGTTTTGGCACTTGCAACATTTGTCTCTTTTTTCTCTTTTAGGTGGAACTACTTGGTAACTTGACAATGTCCGATGTTGTAATACCAGTGAATGTGACATTACTGAGTGGAAGTGCTACTTTGTTGATGACCAATTGTGGTAAGCTTGTTAATGTAATAGTATTGTCTTTTTGAATTATATACACTGCCAATTATAAATACATTGTTAACTTGTTTTCTCCATGACATCTGATGAATATAATATGCGACTCAAGTTATGTCAGGCACTTTTTATGATGACAGTGATCAGACAGCCAGCTTGTAGAGTCCAGCTTTGGTCCAACTGTCCCAGGCCAACTGTTGTAATCACCCACCAAAACTCATCTTCTTTGCAGTTATAGGTAGTTACTTGTTATAAGTAGTTAGTATGGGAGTTGCTAGCTCATGAGGAGAATAAGTTGCTGGTCCTTTTTTCAGCCAGGAATGACTTTTGCTGTTAATAATATTGCAGATGCTGTCAAAGTAGTACATAAAGAAGATCACAGTGAGAGTCACGAGGAACATCGAAATGTTACAAAGTCATGTCAACCTGATAAGACAAAGCCAAACGTTAAGGAAGGAACATGCCCTCCTGTCTGCTTCGCTGGTGTAACCCTATGTCCAGTTACCAACCATTGTAGTAAAATAACCTGCACAGCACCACCAGAAAACAAAGGGCCTGGAATGAAAATGACCATACAACTTAATGGATGCAGAGATGTGCAAACAGCAACTGTTACCATGCAATCTTTTAAACCTGTTGCAACATGGTCACATACATTTAAAAATGGTGATCGGGCAGTTGCTCCCACGTCTTCAGGAGTTAGAGTACAGCCATACTTGAAGGTTGAATTGGTTAAAGCGAAGGCCAGCATCATGTTTAAGGTAACAAGTGAGCTGTTATGAAGAACTATGGTTAAAAGCTCCACTCATAAACGCCTAAAATTTAAATAGTTAAGTTGAATAACTAGCAAAAAATAACTAGATGAGGCTGAAAATGATATATGAAGAATTATGCTGGTCAAGAAGGGTGTTATCTGCTGAGGCTGAGGGCCCAGTGAATATCATCCTGTGAGATCAGCATAATTCCTCATATCATTCAAAAGCTGAATCCAATTCTGCTCTGTGTGTAAAGTTCTCGTCTTCAAAACATTTGTCTGTTCCTTGACAGTTTCAGGTTCTGATTGAAGGGTTTTTTTTTCTTAGTGAACATACTTCATAAAGCAGGTCACCATCCATCTGAAACATTTTTTCTTTGCTATTCTTGCTGTGCTTTTGCGGCAGTAGTACTGCTACTTTGTCTTCGCATATCATGTGAGATCTACCCCATCTTCTCTAGCTCTGCAGTGTTCAAACAGCTGAGTCACCATGCCCCTATTTCTGTCAATATCACAGTGATTTACGTCCAACAATTACTTTACTTGTTGGTATTGTAAATTTTTTTTGTTCCAGTTGATGTTGGAGATTGAAGAGAGAGGATCCAATAGAATTTCAACTATTCTGTCTACTAAGTTACCTCTCCCTAAATGTGGTATGTTGAGAAGAACTATTACAAAATTACAATCAGCAACAAATTGTTAAATACACGTTTTTGTCCAAAATGGTCTGTTTTGTTCCTTGATAACCACCTTATAAAGACAGTTTTTTGGGAGGTAGAAAGGAGAGGACCATTTTGAAACATTGTAGAAAGAGGGAGTTGTTTTTTTTGCTAAAACCCGTTCACTTAAATTAGAGGCATTATACTTTTGCCCTGGTTAGACAATGACCAAGATCCGATTGGGGTGGGGGTGGGGGAAGGGTGCATATTTGTGTTAATCCAGCTTCCCAGAGTCTTTGGATGTCAGTTTGGCAGCTGTTTTTTACGATTTTTATGTTATTGTTGATTGTCCCGTTTTTAGCATGAAGGTAATATATTTCTCATAATTTTTACATTATTAGGAGGCAGCAAATCATACAAAAAGCAGATGCCTGTATCTGTGAAAGTTGTGGTCATTGTTATCCCAGTGCTTCTACTCCTGTTAGTGGGCCTTGGTTTCGCATTCTACTGTTACAGGAAGCGTGGAAGTGGTCTTCGGTTTCCAGTTCACCTTACTCCAGCTGGTAGCAAAGTTCCTATGCGGCGGCTTTCAAATGAGATTTAACAATTCTGTTCCATTCCAATTAAAGGAAAACATCTAACTTTTTATAAGGTGAAACTGGTTCTCTCAAACTTCAGCTTGGCCAGATCATCTGCAGTTTGTCAAGTTTAAAGTTTTTGAACTGAAAAAGAATTCTCACCAATGACATGAATCCAAGTTCAAAAAGGGAAAATTTGTTGTCCTAGAGTGTATGTTTCATCTGAGGTCCATTTAGAACAAGATTACTCTAGCAAGTTTCCGGAGTCCCTGACAAGTTTTTCTTAAGTATTGCAGATTGAAAAAAAAAAAATACATGTTTGACAATTTTGTTCATAATTTGTCAAAAATTTGATTATTTTTTCTCTTATCTCCTATACCAAGGAAACTTGCTTAAGGTAAAATGTAAATGTGGCTTAAAACATGGCTCAAAGAAATTTCATCACTTAGTTGTACAGACAATGGCAAATCTACCAAAGAGTGAGAAGCATGTGGGCAGAGGGATCATTGCAGTTCAAAGCACCACTTAAGTAGTGGGAATAAAAAGCCTTCCAGGATTCTAACCCTGACCTCTGCAGTGCAGTGCTCTAGTCAATAGAACTAGCAAGCCAACTGCGAGCGGTAAACTGGTTCATATACATCAAACTGGTTCACATACAAACCAATTTGATGACTACCTCTTGTAACAACTGTTACAGTGCATTCACCAACCACCTTTCCAAAATGTCCAATTTTACCCAGTCAAAATTTGAATCTCTCATAAACAACCACCTGCTTCAAGCAGTAACCTGTGAACTGGCTCCTGCAGGAATGTAGTAAGAGACATGGGACTCCACCCTCCCCTTCTGCTCTTTTTACATGTACGTTTCTCTTCACCCTATACCTCACAAGTGAGCCTAGTTTTTCTCTCTCAGGGTAAAACGTTATGTTGGAAACTCCTTTGTTTAAATACATGTAACCTGTAGTTACATGCCATGGTTGTAATGTTAGACAATTTACAACTTTAACAATTTACACTTTCTATATATAAATACTTGAATTTTTTCATTGGTGGTTAATCGGGACAAAAAGGAAAAAAAAAAGAAACCCTTTTGGTGCTAAGTCTTTTTTACAGTTGGTTATGGGGGCCTGTAATGTAGTGGTATGTTGTAGTTAGAAGCACTGAGTGTTTGACTCTCATGTTATAATCATTGAAATTAAACTTCATTATTCAATTTTTTTCCTGGGTTATCTATTATTGAAATTATCTACATGTATGTAATGCTCGGATACTGGATGACAAATAAGGATAATGTGATTGATGCAAAATCACTTGACTGGTCAGATCAAGTGAATAATAACTTAGCACTGATTATTTTAGCAAAGCAATAATATTATTGTGTTTTCAAATAAACCTAAGCTTGGTCACCAAAGACATAGTGTAGAGAGGTGGTTGGGAGAAGGGGTAACATGACCCAAATCCTGCCTTCTTATTTGTCAAATGAACTTTTCTATTCCTAATCCTTGACTGCCATGAGACCAAATTTCTGAAGATTTAGAAACAGTGGCATATGGTACAGAGTTTTTCCAGGAAAGTTTCCAGAAAGTTTGAGAACTGTTGAATTTGGGTATATGTCGTGAGGTTGTCCTTTGGAAATTTCAGATAATACTGTTCCATTCACTTATGAAGTTGCTAGAAATTCAATGCTTTAATACTTCTTGAAAGTACAAACTTTCAAACTTATTCTTTGGTGTGAATTTTGGTGACATTGATGTGAAAACAAAAATAGAAATTTCAAGATTTGGCATGGAGAATATTTGACATGCAGAATGTTGGAATTTCGATATTTGAGATGCAAACTACTGGTGCTGAAAATTCAAAATTTGGCAGGCAAAGCCATGACACCATCCTACATAATACTAGGGTGAACAAAATTGAGAGAACGTTGCAATGCACAATGGCAGATAATTTAATTTCTATTTATTTACAATTTCTAAATGATTTACAAGTCACACTGAAGAGACAAAAAATGAATAGTAACAATAAATGTATAGAGTAGATCTTTCCAGCATTGGATTGAAAAGGGCAGTGATTTGTTTGAAGATTCACTCAAGCCATTCTTTTTTGTTTCCCTATGTGCATTTAGTAGAGTGGAATGAAAGGGGAGTTTAATCTACTGTAGATAGCTCGTTAAGATGTCATGCCAAAAGGACTACCAAGGACAGTAACCTGTGACAGGTCCCAAAGGTGTTAATGTCAGGGGGAATGTCACTTCAGGACATTCCCCCGCGCTGAAAGGACTGAACACGACTTCCGGTGCTCAATTTGTTGCTCCGTGTTTTGTGAAGCTAATTTTTTTATTTGCATGTGCCGTTGTCACTGCTGTCACGTTGTCTTTACTAAATCAGCCAAATGACAGGATTTGGCTGCATCTAGCTTTCAATAACCCATAGAGACAACTTAGGAGGAAGACTGCCTGCTGCAACAGTCTTGACAGAAAATACATCAGCAGTAGGACAGTAACTTACAGACTACAAGTCTGGATAACGTGTGCACAAGCAAAGACAGAAAAGCTCATGGTTTACAGTGCATTTAAATACTGAATATATTAGCAAAAGATCATGCATTTAAAATGCTTTAAAATCACCAAATGTTGCATCTGTAACAGGAGCGTGCATGTCTTCTCTGATGGCACTGCGGTCACGGATTCTGGCCAGTAACAGAGAATGCTCCACCTGAAAACCAAGATGAAAATCGAGTCAACTGTAAGGTGCAGGTAAAATAGTTTTACAAATAGGCAAGGCAGCTGGATAGGAAATAATTCCATACCCCTGTGTTATAACAGTGTTTACTAGTAGTCTAATCATGAACTTGAGAAATCTTCGCGTTGCGTTAACCTGTAAAAACCCTTGGATATCTTTTGAATACTTTGGAACTCATTATTCCAAAAATTTCATTTAAATGAGCTGAGAGCTATTACCAGTACTTGATATTAGCAAACGTTATTGCCTCAGCCAAATCTTTAGTGTGGCAACATCTTGACTTAGAAGTTGCATGACACTCTAATATATTTAACATTAGATGTTAATAAATGTTTAAGAATACTACACGTACCACTCCAATCCGAACATCCATCTGAGTAACCTCTTGTTTAAGTCTTGTTAAAGCTTGTTTTATTCTTACCAAAGGACCTGTCAAAAGACAAACAAAGAAAGATTTTTCAAACTTTACATTTAGCTCTTCCCATATGATCAAAGTGGAACCTGCAGATGTGTGATTTAAAGATTTTTTTCCTGGCTGTTTGGTATTCTACTTGTACTTCTTAAGCGCTGATTTATCATACACCTACCTGCATCTGTCATGTTTGTTCCTCTTTCATCCATCTGAGCTTTTACAGTTTCAAGTTCTTCAGTGATCTAGAAATTCAACCACACTTTTTGTGAGTTTTTCTTGTTAGTGCCACAAAACAAGAAAAGATAACAAACAAATTTCTCTGACACACAGGCAATCAATAGTTCTAACCAATCAGAGCTTGACAGCAAATTTACATATGGTTGAATCTGTGAGTGGGTAAGATAAAGAAAATCCTGTATTCTGATTGGCTTCTTGAGCAGGACTGCCTGTTTGGTCCCACAAGAAGAAAAAAACGCTTTCTTAACAAAATGACACATCCTTTTTTGATCATGACCAAGCTCTTTAAGTTAAGATGGATGGAATGAATCTTGTTCTTTCGTTTTTGACCTTGACTTTGTCTTGGTCCAAAAACAGAATGTGGCCAAAATCCAGCCATCTCAAACTCACCCTTGGTCAAATAATTCACAGAAATGATTAACTAGTGCCAAGAGCAAGAAAGTGTATGCAAGCAGGTCACTTGAGGTGGTGACCAAGTAACACTAACAAACCTGAGCCAATGTCTTTGTTAGTTCTGTTACTCCACCAGATCCTTGTTTGTAACGCTCTTTTGTCTGCAAAGAAGATGACACATGTAAAACCTTCAAAGTAGTTTGAATTCGAAGGAAGTAAAATTACAAAGTAGTTCATTTAAGAGGCACGCAACACATGCAGTGTCTTGTCAGTGTTGTATGTGTGTGGGAAGTCAAAGAAAACATTTCTTGGCAGAAAACTTTATGTATGAAATATTCCCTACCTCAGCTAGGGTGTCTTGTAAACTTCGAAATTCTTGCAGCAGGTGTTCAAGCTGTAATAGAAAAAAAGTTCAAAACTGCGACCTTTGACTCCATTACACAATGAAACCTCAAAATTCTATTTTGGAAAATACTGAGCAATAATAGGTGTCATGCACACATAAGTTATGTGCGTATTATGTTAGAGGCTGTTAGAGGTAATTCTTATTCAGTGTTGTGTTCAGGTCTGGACATTGTTTAGTTTCTTTCCAATCGACTGTGTTTTGTTATTTTGTAGCAATTATTATTAATATGAACTTGATTCAAAATATCAGGCCATGATAAAGAAATTTATAATTTACATGTTTATGGATAACAGATGTGGAGTTTATAAGATCACAGATGCATGTGATTTTTAATTTTATGCTGTATACAAAGTATACACTGTACGTCAGTGACTGGTAAGTTCATAAAAATTAACATTGTAAATAAGAATTAAATACATTAAATACGTAACTTTCAGTTACCTGGTTATTGATGTATTTTTCACGACTGCCTATTTTTTCAAGAGTTCTACTTATTTCATGGTGGAGCTTGTCTAAATGTCCCTGAAACGTAAAATATAATAATCAGCCAGTCAATATTGGGCATATTTTAAACAGACATTGCCCTATGAAATAACTGTGATTTTCAGCTCTCACGTACCTTTGTTTCTGTTAGAGATGACTTGATTCCTTCACTGTGTTGTTGCATCTGTTCATAATGTGTCCTCCAGTCCTTTCAAATGTAAAACAAACAGTCAACTCCAACGACTATACACACAACCAAAACCACACAGACAAAATGTGTAAAACCCATTTATCATAATTCCTACCTTGTTATCAGTTCTTATGTGAACTTTTAATAGTGGTAAAACTCTTTCCACTTCAAGTTTCCATTCTGCCGCATCTGTAGTTGACTCCATAACAGAATCAGGCTTTGATGAATCAGCAATATCCTAAACAAACATTCAAAATCACTGTTTTAGACACTTGTTTCCTCAGGACGCATTACTCAGTCCCTCTTTAGTGATGTTTATTGTCAATAAGGCCTAACTGTATGGCAAAGGAATTTTATTCATACAGTACTGTGGTCTAAAGATTTACGAATTAACTCAAAAATCTTGGATATATAGATAAGACCAGCAAATCACAAAGGCTGGCTGACACAGAGCATAATTTTCCTTCATTTTTGTCTTTACTATCAAATATTATCTTTACATTCATCTGAGACTGTTGTTTCATTCCAGCGAGATCAAGATAATTGTCATCTTCTTCAATTTCTTCATCTGCTTCATCCTTGAAGGGAAAATACAACAGAACTAATCAAAAACAAAATATGGTAAACTTGCAGTGGCGGATCCAGAACTTCGGATAAGGGAGAGGGGGAGGGGGAGTAGGGGGGGAAGCAGTCATCCAGACCCTGAGATAAAGAGGGGGGGTGGTCTTGAAAAAAATTTTTCTCGGCCCTTTGGGCCTCAGTTTGGTCTAAAAATAAGGGGGGATCCTTCCCTGAATCCCCCATCGACTTATGCCAGTACACTGATAGCCTTTAAGCCCCAGTATCCACATACAAATGCTCCAAACTGATCTCCATACATTTCCTTAAAGAATGAGTTGAGAGAATTTGATAAAAGATCGAGGCATTTTTACTTGGGTGATTGTTTTATTAATTCTCATAACTTATCTGTTGACAATGTATGGATATTGTTGGGAGAAAATTGATCTTGGTCACTATTGGGACTTAAAGGGTTAATACACATTAGAGAAAACTGTATGATAGGGAGCACAAAAGTTCTTAATGAATACAATAAATATCAAGGCAGCTCAGCAGCTGCGTTTTTAAGATAACTTTGTTTTCTTAATACAATAGTAAGTTCCCAGGGGAAAGAAACAGCAACCACGAATTTGATCAGTTAGAACTAATCTAACCATCATCTCCTCCTCCACTTTGTTCAATGTTAGTTCAGCCTCATCGTCCTCCATGGTTTCCTCTTCAAAGTCTTCTTGAGCATGTTGAGGCCTTGAGAGAAGAACAAGTATAAATTTATCATAACAACTGAGTAAAACAACTTGACACAGCAAAATAACATGAAGAACCAAACAGGCAAAATAATTGGACACTTTTCTCTAAATTGACTGGTCCAACAGTGGTTGCTGAAGGTCTTGAGTAACATAAAAAGTCCAAAGCAAATTTAATGCAACTTCTTGGAAATTTGAAAAATAAATCAAGCCCAAGCAAAACTCAAGCAGTCCTTCACAATCACTTAAAATACAAAAAGTCACCAATCCACAAAATTAAACTCCCACAAAAATTCTGTGCCACAAAGCTGACAACATTTACTCAATGTTAACAGTAATGAATATATCCATATCAGTGAAAACAAGACTTACTTTTGCCAAGCAAATTTCTTGGCTTTTAGGGCTTCATCAGCAAGTTTATCAATAACATAACAAACCTGAAAAAGTTTTAGAGAGAAGGTATTGAGATTATTTTTAGGAAAATGGTTAATACATGCACCATAAGCTCAAAATTGCCTCCCTAAATTTGTTGGTTGAAGGATATAGAATTAAACATTTTATGATAAGATCAATAATTATTTTAACTGTGAATTTGAACACAGTGAATAGTAAAACAGTTTGTACCTGCTCCCCAGAGCCTGTTTTCAGTTTTGCAGGAGGAAAATCAGCTGAAGCTCCCTAAATTTTACAAGGAAACAAACCCAACATTAACAATTGTACCAATAAGTCAGACCATCAAGGAAAAATAATCAAGTCATCTCACCAATTTTTTTAACTCATCCAAAATATTTGACACAGTAGCATTTGGGTCATCATACTGAAAGACAAAATTCAGTTCAGTTATTGTTTAGCACTTTCATCAATACAGTGCAAAAACTCATTATTTAAACAAGCTGCAATTTTTATATTGTCAAATATCGAAAAAATAGGTAGTGAAAGAACTGCGGCATAAATCGTCACACCAGGATTGCCCACAGCTGAAACAAAACACAACGTGACTCCTGCCCATAATATTTTTTATTGACTCTGCCTGTCTTTGAGTCAATGTCAGTCATAATGATGCAATCATTTTTAACTGTACTTTAAAGGTTATTCCTAATTTAAGCCTTATGTTTGATAAATGAAAAGTTCGGCATCTGAATCAAAGCCATTCCAAAGTCGACCCATAGTTGAAATTCTCGGCCAGGCTAAGCAGAAAGAACGGCTGAGTCATTCCAAATCATGTACTTAATTCATTGTATTAGGTTTGGCTCATGAAAAGGTAGTGGGAGTACTTGGATTTGTCCTTCCAAGCTGCCTGTATCACTGACTGAATAAACAGATTAATAATTTTTGTTATTATATCTAGGCAAGACAATTCAAGGAACTTTTGAAGTCATTTGGAGACAAGGCACTTCTTTGTTTTCCTTGATGCTTTATGCACAGTATTACCTTTTAGGATAACAATAATACGATTATAATTTGTTATTGTTTTTCATTGTAATTATAACCTATTTTGTAAGCAATTTGACTCCGAAATGGACCTTTTTCTCCTTTTGAATTTAATTCGGCTGGAATTAAGATCAACGTCTGAATCAATTCAGGCGGCCTAAATAATTTTACTCGGCGTTAATTCAAATTAGGTTAAGCTCATGAATAGTTTGGCGTCTGAACCAGGCCTAATAGTTGAACCTATGAACATCTGGTAACCAGTCCAGATGCTCTACCACTAAGCGACAGGAGACCTGCGGGAGCTAAGGCCAATAAAATCATCACGTATCTTGAAATTGTGTTAAACAGAAAATTCACCTCTTGTGGCTGTTCAAAGTTCCTTCCACAACACGTAAGTAGCCATGCAGCTAGAGATGTAAAAGTAAAGAACTGCTCTCCTGGGTTCGTTGGCAGAGCAAAGAAGTGCCTGATGGATGAACAATGAAGACAATATGTATTCAGTTTACTTATTACACAGTCACAGGTGTGAACCCAGGAGTCATGTTGTAAGTAAGTGGAATATGATCACCTGGGTGAGTGTATTCCTGAATAGGACTGTTAAAGACAGTGACTGACATTTTGACAACAGCTGACAGTGGAAGTCACCTTCAGAGTCAAAGTGAGTTGTATCACATTACTTGATGGTACTAAACTCTAGGTCTACATTGACCTGATTGGTCATTTAAGTTGCACTTGTGTTGATCATCTGTCTGTTAAGCTGTGATGTTACTGGCTATGACAATTATTACAATAATAATTACATTAGTTATCATTTATATATGGTGATGCAGGCTGCATGTTCATGTAGGTTTAAGTAAGCAGTCCTTTTGTCGTTTTTGCAGCGAAATCACTAAGCTTACATCTAACAGATAACCACAGTATGATTAAGATAACTGTGTAAAAGAACTTTATATTGCACCCCGATCAAGCTTACTTTGAACATTAAGTAAGTAAAACGGGATGTCAAATTAAACAATTTAGAGAAAAAGAAACTGGTCGATCGTAGACGATGTTATCTAATTTGTTCTAGCGAAGATTATCATTCACGTTATAGGGTACATTGACAAAATCTCACCTTGACAAAGGCCTAAATCCCCACTGCTTACAGAAATCCGTCTCGTAGTCAAGCAATTTGAGTTTTTCCAAGACTTCTTCCATAACTCCTACAGTTAACATATAACCCATAGAGGCATTGTCTGCCCCAGCTTCGGCGCCTCTTCGAGCTTCGCCTTCCATGCTTTAAAAGGCAAGCTTCAATTACTCTAAAATATGATCAAAATAACAATTTTTGATCAAGAGAAATTGACCATAGACGCCAGTTAGTTGCCATGTTATTTTTCGTCTCGAAGAAATGCCCTCGCTTTCAAAACCACGGAAAAGACTGGGATTAGTCGAGCCCGCAAAAATATCAGCTGACCTATCCAGTTTCAAGATGGCGGACGTTTCCATGAAGAAAGTAAAAGATTTAATGGCAAAGAAAGATGCCATTGAGAAGGAAATTAAGGAGTTTCAAGAAGTGCTAGATTCTGTAAGCCTATCGTCGAGTATTTTAAAGTTTTTTTTTTGCACTAGATTTTTCAATGACGTGATATAATCTTGTTTGTTTACAGCAAAAGGGAGTCGGGATGCATGAAAAGTTGATAGACGACGAAAATTACCCTCGCTCAGATATTGATGTTTATACAGTCCGTGTTGCAAGAAATCGGATTATCTGTAAGAACTATTTCATTCCTTTATGAAAGTATTTTTCGTGGTCACAGCTGAACATATCAATACATGCAGACGTGATGTTGAATGTTGGTTAAATTTTTACACAGATTGCTGACTCATGTTTCGATTTCTTTGTTATTTTTCCTGGTAACACCAGGTCTTCAAAATGATCATAAAGCATTGATGAAAGAAATAGAACAGGGTATCCATGAAATCCATGCCAAAGCAAGAGAACAGAAGGAGAAGGAAAAAGAGGATCAAGATGAAAAGTCAATGGATGGTCTGTATTTGTCAGCAAAAATCTATGTAACGTTTACATATGTAAACGTTAAATATGTAAAAATATGTAAATATGTAAATTGGCCTTGTATCATCATTAAAAACAACATTGTTATCGTCATCATCATCATCATCATCACCTCCCTGCGGCACCATCATCATCATCAAATGCAAAGACTTATAATTATTAAAAATACGTGTAATAAAGTGGCTAAAGCCGTAATGAGTGCGTGAGCACGAAACTCGGAGTAACAGAGAATTTTGTCTCTTCGTTATATCTTCTTAATTATTAAAAATGTTATTACTTACCTGGTGTTTTTCAGATGTTACATTGAGATTAAAAGCTTTCCTCAGAGTAGATTCAGTAGCAGAAGGTTCTCCATCATCACAAGCAGTAAGTGGGATTTTTATAGGGAATTTCAGCTTTCTTTTGCCAGATACTTGTTGCTTATAAATTACACTGGAATTTATTGGAAAGAGAAGGTCCACAGTGTACTCTTGTAAATGACAATCCATGATTCACACATTCAGTTTTCTGAATATGTTTCATTTATGACTCAAGGGTCTTTACATATTTACTAAAAGATTCACTATTTTACAGGGTTTGAAAACTGGTGACCAGATCTTAAGATTTGGTTCCATCACCGGCGAAAATTCTCAAGGCCTTCATGACATCGCTTCTGTTGTGCAGCACAGTAAAGGGGTAAAAATACAGAATATACAAGTAAAAAACTTGATTTCTTTTATCATTTTAAGATATAAACTAGTTTTTAATCCTTTAATACTTCATATCTTTATTTTTGCTTTGTACCAGTCACCATTAAGCATTATTGTTGACAGAGATGGAAGAAGACACACATTATCGCTTACACCAAACACATGGAGTGGCAGAGGACTCTTAGGGTATGCTTGTCTGGTTATTTTATTTATTTATTTATTTATTTATTTTTGCTGTTACTGCCAGAAAATCAGTTATGGTATTCACTGTGAATGCTCATTCTTTACCTTAGAGTTAAATATTTCTAGAATAACTCTAGTCTTACATTCCTGTAATATTAAAGCACTAAAGATTTTGACTTTGCTTCCAAATTATTGCTCATAGCCTATACATGCAGTGGTTCTGCAACCCATTTTAATATGGTGCTCAACCTACACACAGATACTCTGTGAGCAGAGGTTCATCTCTTGCATGGCTTTTAGCATTTACAAAGTCTATCGCGTAGGTAGTTTACACGTCCCATGAGAAAATAAACCAATTATGCAACTGGCAAGCCACACAAACGACTTTGTCGATGCTAAAAGCCATGCAAGAGAAAACCTCTGCTTGCAGGATAACACACAGAATAATCAGTTTGTGTTTTAATTGTAACTTAGGCGGTCTTATTTTCCTGAGATTGACTCCAGTGATCAGCTTTTATGATTGAGGTGTGCAAAAAATTTTGTTTCCTTTAGATTCAAATCTGTGAACTTTTAATATTCTTTTCTAGCTGCCATATTGTTCCTGTCAAGTAAGAGATGAGCTTCTGCAACACATTTATGATGATCTACAGCTGTGTGACCATTCCATGCATGTAATCTTGTCAAATATAAGCATTGTTACTATAGAACTATTTAAACATGCCAGAGATTTACCCTGAACATTTCCTTTTATTTTACTTATTAATAAACAAGAGCACAGTAAAAAAATATCATTGAAATGTAACATAAACTTAAGAAATTTGTTTTCTGCTCTACTGTATGCCCATTGTGACTTATGTGGGCTGTTATTAGATTTTAGAAGGGTATGTTTTCCATTTTAGTCTGATATGGATTTTGATTTTTGGATTTTTTTTGTTGAAAAACATAGAAAACAAAACGTCGAGTGTGTATGGAAGGGAAATTGAGGAGAGGGATGATAAGAATGGCAGTGTATGCCACAATAGGAATACTACCCTCTCCTCCCCTCCTGGTAATAAACAATCACTTAGTCGGAAAGTCGAAGTTAGTATGAAAACGTTAGCAGCCTTTTGCTAGGCTTTTGGCCATATTGAGATCTCTCTAATAATAATCCAATGTTTTTCTCCTATGAAAACAATTTTTAAGCATTTTACGGGGAAAGTTAAGGAATTCTCAAGTTGCTTTACATCTAAGATCGGATCTCTAAAATTGCCGACTTCTGTACATTTTGAATCATCGCAAATTCCAGTCTCCGCGTTATTTTCACACACCTTGAGCACGCTGTCACTCATCGTATCCCTGAGCAACGGACTTCCACTGACTACACGCACGCGCGAGATTTGAAGGGGTTCTATAAACACCATCACGATGTTGTCATCTTTTTTGGGCGTCTTCAGCCAGGCAAATCCGTTCTTGTAATACAAAGCTTTCTCCACTTCGTGACCCACTGGAAAACTACAAGTTGTCTGAAATTCTATTTCAAGATTACCACCAGGAAGTTCCTTGCCATGAAACGTAAAGACGACTTCTTCACTCTTCTGGCCGGAGTTTTTTATAGAACTTCTAATACGTCTGTGCATATCTATAATTTGGCTTGGAGTTTGGCCATGTGGGAACATTGCGCCAAATTCGGCGACATCCGCGGCCAGATGTGCGGAATAAAGCCGTCCTAAACCGGGAAGTCCATTCATCCCAAAGTCGTGTTCATAGGAAGATAAATTTAGATTTTCGAAATTGTCAATTTGCTGTTTAATAACTGGAAAGTAGGGCCTGACAGCACGCGCTTGGCCTGTCAAAAGTAAAACATTTTTAGACATTCGAAAGCAATATTCGAAAAGAAAAATAAGTCTCTTGCTAAAATCTTCTGTTTTTTTCTTAAGATTTTCCGTAAAGGACCATGGTTTCCATCTTGTGCTTTCTGCATTGACCCTCCCAAGAAACTCTTGTGTTGGGTGTATGACTTGAATCAGCCCAATGTCGAGCTCGTTCTGAAAATTCTTTTCTATGTTTTGTGAGATTCCTGCTTGTGATTCTCTATCAAGTGCTATCACTATGATGACTTCGGTTTTTTCCGTTGGTGACATGTGCGTTTTCAAGGATTGAAGTGTTTGCAGCAAATTGTCATCTTCACCATCCCTGCTTACAATACCAATACTAAGATAAACTGCGGATAAAGGAAAAAAACACAGTTAAGTTTGAAAAATAACCCTCCAAAGATCATGCTTTGAGAAGTATGTACGTTAAAAATTAATTGTTTTGATAAAAAGAGGCTTTTTTAGTTCTCTCTAATCGGAAACAAAGGCATTTCATTTGCGGAAACTTTCATAATTTCTTTTGTTTGCAGTTTTGTTGTTACCTGATTCATATGTGAAAAGGAATTATTTATTGTAGAGTTTTAAATCGGTAAAGGGAGTTCCTCTTTTGTTGAATATTTGTAGATCGACCATTATTGATCGTCAATTTTCATAGCCTGCGTTCCAGACCAGTTTTCCCCAGTATAATTAATTACGGCGAAGCCTTAACTTTCACTGTCGTAACATCATTTTTCACTATTTTGTTGTCGCGGTTTTCAATAGACCCCAATTGCCCTCTCGGCCAGTTTTCGCTTGGTTTTACACAGACTACTCTGAAAGTACTAACTGAACAAACGAAACAGCATAACGTCTCGTTTCGTTTGATATGCGATGAAACGTTTGATACTTTAAACCAAGCACCTTTTTCGTTTCTTTTCCTTCCAAGAACAAGTCCTTTACTTGTGTCCACCTGATCAAGTACTCTTGCGCAATGAGCCGAAATTATCTCAGAAGAACACTGCGTCACAGGATCCCCAACATTCTTCAGATTAGCGCATGTGAACGAAGATGCCACGTGCTTGGTATAAATGTCTGTGAAACCAAAATATATGAGTTAAATATGCGAAAATGTCTTTCTGACTTGAATTATATTAGGGTGAGTATTGTTTTCTCTCTCGTCCAAGCTTAATATCAGAGTTTACATTTCTTTTGATTCTCTCTACAACGGCCACGTTGGGGACAGAAGAAAATGGCCGTTGTAGAGCGGTGGCTGTTAGCCGAGGTTTGACTGTAGTGGAAAAATCTATAGAATGCGAGAAAAATGTTCTTACGATAGAGTTGACAGTTTCCTATTTCCGCCAACAATTGCAGAACGTTGCAGAAATATTGATGAACAGTTTAAATCGTTCGAAAAGGGAAGCTCGCAAAGCAGGATACAAAGTGCCCCAGTTTACTTACTCTTCAAAATCGTAGCAGAATTAAACAGAATTATTCCATAAAGAACCAAAGTAATGACGCGTTGTTTTCCCATTTTTGGTAAAAACTTCGTCGACGAAGATGCGATTCAAATGTGAAGCTATGAACAATAATAAGGGAACTGAAAATTGATTATTTAGGCGCCGTGGTAACCAAACTCTTTCCAGAAGAACTTTAGTTATAAACAGCGTTACATTGTCACCGTGTTGATTTTTCAAAAATATAATTTTTCGTCGTAACTGGGCTATAATTTTGAATAAAAAGGTGCTTTTTGAAGCAAAAAAAATGATCATTGACTACGAAAGTGACTTAAATTCAAACTATTAAGTTAATCAGTGAGAAAACACTTCTGCGGGCACTAAAAACTGGGAAAGGAGGAAGAAATAACTCTGAAGAGTGAACTTCAGGAAGAATGCTGGCCACGCTATTTGCCCAAAAAACTTTCACTATTGTTGCAAGCTAAAAATATTAAATTGACAGATTTCTCTCAGCAACAAAAAAAACATGAAATTTGCTTGGCTTCTGCAAATTTAAAAACGTTTGTGAGCATTTACTTATGTGAAAAAAGAATCCGGTAAAGTAGGAACTGCTCATAAGGTCTTCCCTGATTCCTGTTTTTAAACAATGGTAATTCATTGTTTTTAGCTGTTTTTCATCGTATTCCGGTTTGGGTAGCAATTGGCAGCTGCTACATGATCCAAAAAATCACACCGAGACAAAAATGGAGATTATTAAGTCCACCTTGCTATATTGGCGCTAAGGTCAAAATGGCCATTTTGCTTTTTTGCGGACCGAAACGAAACTAAGGTCAATTAAAACAAAAAAAGAGGCCAATATTCTGTTTTCTTAACACTTCTTCTGGCCGAAGTGAGAAAAACATCATCGACATACTGCTGTTAAATGCTTGGCTTTACTTATACAACTCTACGAAATAAATAAATGTACATAGAATAGTACCTAACAAAAGCAAGCTGTCCACACACAATAGCATGTTTAACTGGGAGCTGCCTAATATCCTGGCCAATCAGAATAGCGCCGGCAATCAAATACTGTTCAAATAAACCAATCGCAACTTAAAACGACGTACACTTGGCGGCAAGCGCGGAAAACACGCTTGACGTCGCTCCGATTGGTTAAAAGAAATAAACTCCATCAGTTATTTAACCAGTCACAGAGTGTAGCAGTACAGAAGAATAACTTTTAGAAAGTCTACTGTCCCTATTACTTTTATCTTGAACTTAGCTGACATACTTTAAGAAAAAATTTTTCTACAGGCAAAAACTTGATACACGCAGTTTTATATACAAGATATACTATGTGGTGCAATGTAGTTAAAACTCACTTTCAACTCCAGACCTCCTAGAACCCAGTTCCTCGAAAGTTGTTTAAGTTTAAGAAAATGTAACTGGAGCTTATAATATTGTTGATATATACAGTGTAACCTCGATATAACGAAGGACCGAACGGCTAGCAAAATATGTTCGTTCTAAGGAGGCTTCGTTATATCGAGGTTCTTTTTAATATGTTTTACTATTAACGGAGTAAAGAAAATCGTTTCTTTATACTGAGGAATTCGTTATAAAGAGTTTTTCCACGACTTCTTCCATAACTCCTACAGTTCACAAATAACCCATAGAGGCATTGTCTGCCCCAGTTTCGGCGCCTCTTCGAGCTTCGCCGTCCATTCTTTAAAAAGCAATCTTCAATTACTCTAAAATATGATCAAAATAACAATTTTTGATCAAGAGAAATTGACCATGGACGCCAGTTAGTTACTGCCCAAAACGTCCCGAGCCACTGCCCACTACTATATATGAAAACTACTGTGATCGAACAGTAACCGTAGTAGATTGTGTATCTGTAGTACCTGTAGTAAGTGTAGTAGCTGTAGTACCTGTAGTAGGTGTAGTATCTGTAGTACCTCTAGTAGCTGTACTATCTGTAGTACCTGTAATAAGTGTAGTAGCAGTAATAGTAATAATAGTAATAAATTGCTTTATTTGCATGACCGCATCATTTTACAGTATTGCAAAAGCATGTATATGACAATGAAAATATAAAACAAAGAGCACTAATAATAATCTAGAAAAATTCAGTTACATTACTAACAATGAATCACGTATTTTCATACAGGAGGAAACAAACTTCATAACTAACTTATTTACATGATGTTCCTTCGAATTCATTATCAGTTTTATGCTTTCTGGAGATGATTTCTTGTCAAAGTCAGGTATTATTCGATTGATTTGATTAATAAATGCCTGTCTCTGTACTGAGTATTTGTTACATTGAAAGAGGAAATGAATCTCATCTTCTACCTGATTTGAGTTACATAAAGGACATAATCTATTTTCTCTTGGCACATGATCGATTTGGTATCGACCATGTTCAATCATAAGTTTGTGATTACTTATTTTAAATTTAACAAAATTCTGTCGTTCGTCATAATGTCTTAGCTGGTAGAGATAATCAGATGTAGAATATTCATCTTTAAAAGTTTTATAAAATTCTAGTTTTTTGGAATTTTCGAGGCTGTGCCGCCAAAAAGATAGATATTTCTCTCCCATTTCTGTGGTATATCGTCTAATTTTATCATTATCTAGAGATTCAGCATCTAAACTGGTTAGATTGTATTGTTCAAGCATGTTTATGAAATTGGAAAAATATCCGGAATTATTCATAGAATGTAGATTCTTTGACATAAGGAAAGACTGTTTGACTATAGAGTCATTATCTTTGTTGTTGAGGTAAACAAAATATTTCATAATTTTCTGATTTATCGGGATAAGCAGCGGCAATCTATCAAGTTCAGCTCTGCAGGCTATGTTAGAGGCCTTATTGTTAACCTCTAAGTAACGTTTACAGAATTTGAGGTGGATTTTTTCTATTGGGGAGCTATCCCATTTTTTAAAATCTTGCTTGGTGTACATTCCCCATACCTCGCTGTTGTAACTCAAGATTGGGAATACCATGTTGTCAAAAATTTGGGATGCAGTATTAGGATTAAGTTTGTTAAGAATTGTCCACTTCCGAATACTAGAAAACGCGTGAAGGGCCTTTTCTTTTAAGTGTTCGAGTGCAAGTGTAAAGTTTCCCGTTGGAGTTAAACGTGTACCTAAATAAGTGTATTCTTGGACAATTTCAATTGACTCACTGCCTATGTTGAATTTGATGTCAATAGATTTTTTTGGGCGTTTCTGGAATATCATAATTTTTGTTTTCTTCGGATTAATTTTTAGCTTCCATTTGTCACAACACAAAGAAAGCGCATTTAAACAGTTCTGTAATCCAGTTTTCGATCTTGATAGAATAACTAAATCATCTGCGTACAAAAGTGAATTTATTTTTTTCCCATTTGGGAGAACAAATGAGTCAGACAAGGTGTTTTCGAATAAATGTGGTAGATTGTTTAAATAGAGGTTAAATAAAAGAGGGCTTAAAATACAGCCTTGACGTACACCTCTGGAATATGAAAAAGGCTGTGTTTTGTTTTCACCGATTTTGATGGAACATGTCGAGTTGCTGTAGTACCTATAGTAGGTGTAGTAGCTGTAGCACCTGTAGTAGCTGTACTATCTGTAGTACCTATAGTAAGTGTAGTACCTGTAGTACCTGTAGTAGGTGTAGTATCTGTAGTACCTCTATTAGGTGTAGTATCTGCAGTAGCTGTAGCAGCCTTAGTAGCTGTAGTAGGTGTAGTACTTGTAGTATCTGTAGTATGTGTAGTAGGCGTAGTAGCTGCAGTAGCTGTAGTAGCTGTAGTAGCTGTAGTAGGTGTAGTACTTGTAGTATCTTTAGTAGGTGTAGTATCTGTAGTTTGTGTAGTAGGTGTAGTACCTCTAGTAGGTGTAGTACCTGTAGCATCTCTAGTATCTGTAGTAGCTGTAGTAGGTGTAGTACTTGTACTATCTGTAGTATCTGTAGTAGGTGTAGCATCTGTAGTATCTGTAGTAAGTGTAGTGTCCTTAGCAGGTGCGGTACCTGTAGTAGGTGTAAGGAGACGGATGATAAGAAGGGCAGTGTATGCCACAATAGGAATATTACCCTCCACTCCCCTCCCCTCCTGGTAATAGACAATCACTTAGTCGGAAAGTCGAAGTTAGTATGAAAATGTTAGCCTTTTCCTAGGCTTTTGGCCATATTGAGATCTCTCTAATAATAATAAAATGCTTTACTTCTCCTATGAAAACAATTTTTAGGCATTTTACGGGGAAAGTTAAGGAATTCTCAAGTTGCTTTACATCTAAGATCGGTTCTCTAAAATTGCCGACTTCTGTACATTTTGAATCATCGCAAATTCCAGTCTCCGCGTTATTTTCACACATCATGAGCACGCTGTCACTCATCGTATCCCTGAGCAACGGACTTCCACTGACTACACGCACGCGCGAGATTTGAAGGGGTTCTATAAACACCATTACGATGCTGTCATCTTTTTTGGGCGTCTTCAGCCATGCAAATCCGTTTTTGTCATACAAAGCTTTCTCCATTTCGTGACCCACTCGAAAACTGCAAGTTGTCTGAAATTCTATTTCAAGATTACCACCGCGAAGTTCCTTGCCAAATGTGAAGATGACTTCTTCACGCTTCTGGCTGGAGATTTTTATAGAACGTCTAAGAAATGTGTACATGTCTATAATTTGCCTTGGTAGGTGGCCATCTGGGAACATTGCGCCAAATTCGGCGACATCCGCGGCCAGATGTGCGGAATAAAGCCGTCCTAAACCGGGAAGTCCATTCATCCCAAAGTTGTGTTCATAGGAAGATAAACTTAGAGTTTCGAAATTGTCAATTTGCTGTTTAATAACTGGAAAGTAGGGCCTGACAGCACGCGCTTGGCCTGTCAAAAGTAAAACATTTTTAGACATTCGAAAACAATATTCCAAAAGAAAAATAAGTCTCTTGTTGAAATCTACGGTTTTCTTCTTAAAATTTTCTGTAAAAGACCGTGGTTTCCATCTTGTGCTTTTTGCATTGACCCTCCTAAGAAACTCTTGTGTTGGGTGTATGACTTGAATCAGCCCAATGTCGAGCTCGTTCTGAAAATTCTTTTCTATGTTTTGTGAGATTCCTGCTTGTGATTCTCTATCAAGTGCTATCACTATGATGACTTCGGTTTTTTCCGTTGGTGACATGTGCATTGTCAAGGATTGAAGTGTTTGCAGCAAATTGTCATCTTCACCATCCATGGTTACAATACCAATACTGAGATAAACTGCGGATAAAGGAAAAAAAACACAGTTAAGTTTGAAAAATAACCCTCCAAAGATCATGCTTTGAGAAGTGTGTACGTTAAAAATTAATTGTTTTGATAAAAAGAGGCTTTTTTAGTTCTCTCTAATCGGAAACAAAAGCATTTCATTTGCGGAGACTTTCATAATTTCTTTTGTTTGCAGTTTTGTTGTTACCTGATTCATATGTGAAAAGGAATTATTTATTGTAGAGTTTTAAATCGGTAAATGGAGTTCCTCTTTTTTTAAATATTTGTAGATCGACCATTATTGATCGTCAATTTTCATAGCCTGCGTTCCAGACCAGTTTTCCCCAGTATAATTAATTACGGCAAAGCCTTAACTTTCACTGTCGTAACATGAGTTTTCACTATCTTATTGTCGCGGTTTTCAATACACCCCAATTCCCCTCTCGGCCAGTTTTCGCTTGGTTTTACACAGACTACTCTGAAAGTACTAACTGAACAAACGAAACAGCATAACATCTCGTTTCGTTTGATATGCGATGAAACGTTTGATACTTTAAACCAAGCACCTTTTTCGTTTCTTTTCCTTCCAAGAACAAGTCCTTTACTTGTGTCCACCTGATCAAGTACTCTTGCGCAATGAGCCGAAATTATCTCAGAAGAACACTCCGTCACAGGATTCCCAACATTCTTCAGATTAGCGCATGTGAACGAAGATGCCACGTGCTTGGTATAAATGTCTGTGAAACCAAAATATATAAGAGTTAAATATGCGAAAATGTCTTTCTGACTTGAATTATATTAGGGTGAGTATTGTTTGCTCTCTCGTCCAAGCTTAATATCAGAGTTTACATTTCTTTTGATTCTCTCTACAACGGCCACGTTGGGGACAGAAGAAAATGGCCGTTGTAGAGCGGTGGCTGTTAGCCGAGGTTCGACTGTAGTGGAAAAATCTATAGAATGCGAGAAAAATGTTCTTACGATAGAGTTGACGGTTTCCTATTTCCGCTAACAATTGCAGAACGTTGCAGAAATATTGATGAACAGTTTAAATCGCTCGAAAAGGGAAGCTCGCAAAGCAAGAAACAAAGTGGCCCGGTTTACTTACTCTTCAGAATCGTAGCAGAATTAAACAGAATTATTCCATAAAGAACCAAAGTAATGACGCGTTGTTTTCCCATTTTTGGTAAAAACGTCGTCGACGAAGATGCGATTCAAATGTGAAGCTATGAACACTAATACTGAAAGGAACTGAAAATTGATTATTCAGGCGCCGTGGTAACCAAACTCTTTCCAGAAGAATTTTAGTTATAAACAGCGTTACATTGTCACCGTGTTGATTTTTCAAAAATATAATTTTTGGTCGTAACTGGGCTATAATTTTGAGTAAAAAGGTGCTTTTTGAAGCAAAAAAAAATGATCATTGACTACGAAAGTGACTTAAATTCAAACTATTAAGTTAATCAGTGAGAAAACACATCTGCGGGCACTAAAAACAGGGAAAGGAGGAAGAAATAACTCTGAAGAGTGAACTTCAGGAAGAATGCTGGCCACGCTATTTGCCCAAAAAACTTTCACGATTGTTGCAAGCTAAAAATATTAAATTGATAGATTTCTCTCAGCAACAAAAAAAACATGAAATTTGCTTGGCTTCTGCAAATTTCAAAAAGGTGGGAGCATTTACTTATATGTGAAAAAAAAATCCGGTAAAGTAGGAACTGCTCGTAAGGTCTTCCCTGATTCGTGCTTTTAAACAATGGTAATTCATTGTTTTTCATCGTATTCCGGTTTGGGTAGCAATTGGCAGCTGCTACATGATCCAAAAAATCACACCGAGACAAAAATGGAGATTATTAAGTCCACCTTGCTATATTGGTGCTAAGGTCAAAATGGCCATTTTGCTTTTTTGCGGACCGAAACGAAGTTAAGGTCGGTTAAAACAAAAAAAAAGGCCAATATTCTGTTTTCTTAACACTTCTTCTGGCCGAAGTGAGAAAAACATCATCAACATACTGCTGTTAAATGCTTGGCTTTACTTATACAACTCTAAAAAATAAATAAATGTACATAGAATAGTACCTAACAAAAGCAAGCTGTCCACACGCAATAGGATGTTTTACTGGGAGCTGTTTTTAACCCAAACCAGCTTAATATCCTGGTCAATCAGAATAGCGCCGGCAATCAAATACTGTTCAAATAAACCAATCGCAGCTTCAAACGACGTACACTTGGCGGCAAGCGCGGAAAACATGCTTGACGTCGCTCCGATTGGTTAAAAGAAATAAACTCCATCAGTTATTTAACCAGTCACAGAGTGTAGCAGTACAGAAGAATAACTTTTAGAAAATCTACTGTCCATATTACTTTTATCTTGAACTTAGCTGACATACTTTAAGAAAAAATTTTACTACAGGCAAAAACTTGATACACACAGTTTTATATACAAGATATACTATGTGGTGCAATGTAGTTAAAACCCACTTTCAACTCCAGACCTCCTAGAACCCAGTTCCTCGAAAGTTGTTTAAGTTTAAGAAAATGTAACTGGAGCTTATAATATTGTTGATATATACAGTGTAACCTCGATATAACGAAGGACCGAACGGCTAGCAAAATATGTTCGTTCTAAGGAGGCTTCGTTATATCGAGGTTCTTTTTAATATGTTTTACTATTAACGGCGTAAAGAAAATCGTTTCTTTATACTGAGGAATTCGTTATAAAGAGTTTTTCCACGACTTCTTCCATAACTCCTACAGTTAACAAATAACCCATAGAGGCATTGTCTGCCCCAGTTTCGGCGCCTCTTCGAGCTTCGCCGTCCATTCTTTAAAAAGCAATCTTCAATTACTCTAAAATATGATCAAAATAACAATTTTTGATCAAGAGAAATTGACCATGGACGCCAGTAAGTTACTGCCCAAAACGTCCCGAGCCACTGCCCACTACTATATATGAACACTACTGTGACTGAACAGTAACCGTAGTAGATTGTGTATCTGTAGTGTCTGTAGTAAGTGTAGTGGCTGTAGTATCTGTAGTAAGTGTAGTAGCTGTACTATCTGTAGTACCTGTAGTAAGTGTAGTAGCTGTAGTACCTGTAGTAGGTGTAGTATCTGTAGTACCTCTAGTAGGTGTAGTATCTGTAGCATCTGTAGCATCTGTAGTATCTTTAGTAGCTGTAGCAGCCTTAGTAGCTGTAGTAGGTGTAGTACTTGTAGTATCTGTAGTATGTGTAGTAGGTGTAGTACCTGTAGCATGTGTAGTACCTGTAGTAGCTGTAGTAGCCTTAGTAGCTGTAGTAGGTGTAGTACTTGTAGTATCTGTAGTATGTGTAGTAGGTGTAGTACCTGTAGCATGTGTAGTATCTGTAGTAGCTGTAGTAGCCTTAGTAGCTGTAGTAGGTGTAGTAGGTGTAGTATCTGTAGTACCTCTAGTAGGTGTAGTATCTGTAGCATCTGTAGTATCTGTAGTAGCTGTAGCAGCCTTAGTAGCTGTAGTAGGTGTAGTACTTGTAGTATCTGTAGTATGTGTAGTAGGTGTAGTACCTGTAGCATCTGTAGTATCTGTAGTAGCTGTAGTAGCCTTAGTAGCTGTAGTAGGTGTAGTACTTGTAGTATCTTTTTAGTAGGTGTAGTATAAGTAGTATGTGTAGTAGGTGTAGTACCTGTAATAGGTGTAGTACCTGTAGCATCTGTAGTATCTTTAGTAGGTGTAGTATCTGTATTATGTGTAGTAGGTGTAGTACCTGTAATAGGTGTAGTACCTGTAGCATCTGTAGTATCTGTAGTAAGTGTAGTATCTGTAGTAAGTGTAGTGTCTGTAGCAGGTGCGGTACCTGTAGTAGGTGTAAGGAGACGGATGATAAGAAGGGCAGTGTATGCCACAATAGGAATATTACCCTCCACTCCCCTCCCCTCCTGGTAATAGACAATCACTTAGTCGGAAAGTCGAAGTTAGTATGAAAACGTTAGCAGCCTTTTGCTAGGCTTTTGGCCATATTGAGATCTCTCTAATAATAATCCAATGCTTTACTTCTCCTATGAAAACAATTTTTAGGCATTTTACGGGGAAAGTTAAGGAATTCTCAAGTTGCTTTACATCTAAGATCGGATCTCTAAAATTGCCGACTTCTGTACATTTTGAATCATCGCAACCTCCAGTCTCCGCGTTATTTTCACACACCATGAGCACGCTGTCACTCATCGTATCCCTGAGCAACGGACTTCCACTGACTACACGCACGCGCGAGATTTGAAGGGGTTCTATAAACACCATTACGATGGTGTCATCTTTTTTGGGCGTCATCACCCAGGCAAATCCGTTCTTGTCATACAAAGCTTTCTCCATTTCGTGACCCACTGGAAAACTACAAGTTGTCTGAAATTCTATTTCAAGATTACCACCGCGAAGTTCCTTGCCAAATGTGAAGATGACTTCTTCACGCTTCTGGATGGAGATTTTTATAGAACGTCTAAGAAATGTGTACATGTCTATAATTTGCCTTGGTAGGTGGCCATCTGGGAACATTGCGCCAAATTCGGCGACGTCCGCGGCCAGATGTGCGGAATAAAGCCGTCCTAAACCGGGAAGTCCATTCATCCCAAAGTTGTGTTCATAGGAAGATAAACTTAGAGTTTCGAAATTGTCAATTTGCTGTTTAATAACTGGAAAGTAGGGCCTGACAGCACGCGCTTGGCCTGTCAAAAGTAAAACATTTTTAGACATTCGAAAACAATATTCCAAAAGAAAAATAAGTCTCTTGTTGAAATCTACTGTTTTCTTCTTAAAATTTTCCGTAAAAGACCATGGTTTCCATCTTGTGCTTTTTGCATTGACCCTCCCAAGAAACTCTTGTGTTGGGTGTATGACTTGAATCAGCCCAATGTCGAGCTCGTTCTGAAAATTCTTTTCTATGTTTTGTGAGATTCCTCCTTGTGATTCTCTATCAAGTGCTATCACTATGATGACTTCGGTTTTTTCCGTTGGTGACATGTGCATTGTCAAGGATTGAAGTGTTTGCAGCAAATTGTCATCTTCACAATCCATGCTTACAATACCAATACTGAGATAAACTGCGGATAAAGGAAAAAAAACACAGTTAAGTTTGAAAAATAACCCTCCAAAGATCATGCTTTGAGAAGTGTGTACGTTAAAAATTAATTGTTTTGATAAAAAGAGGCTTTTTTAGTTCTCTCTAATCGGAAACAAAAGCATTTCATTAGCGGAGACTTTCATAATTTCTTTTGTTTCTAGTTTTGTTGTTACCTGATTCATATGTGAAAAGGAATTATTTATTGTAGAGTTTTAAATCGGTAAAGGGAGTTCCTCTTTTTTTAAATATTTGTAGATCGACCATTATTGATCGTCAATTTTCATAGCCTGCGTTCCAGACCAGTTTTCCCCAGTACAATTAATTACGGCAATTACTTTCACTGTCGTAACATGATTTTCACTATTTTATTGTCGCGGTTTTCAATAGACCCCAATTCCCCTCTCGACCAGTTTTCGCTTGGTTTTACACAGACTACTCTGAAAGTACTAACTGCGGAGTGAACAAACGAAACAGCATAACATCTCGTTTCGTTTGATATGCGATGAAACGTTTGATACTTTAAACCAAGCACCTTTTTCGTTTCTTTTCCTTCCAAGAACAAGTCCTTTACTTGTGTCCACCTGATCAAGTACTCTTGCGCAATGAGCCGAAATTATCTCAGAAGAACACTCCGTCACAGGATCCCCAACATTCTTCAGATTAGCGCATGTGAACGAAGATGCCACGTGCTTGGTATAAATGTCTGTGAAACCAAAATATATAAGAGTTAAATATGCAAAAATGTCTTTCTGACATTAATTATATTAGGGTGAATATTGTTTGCTCTCTCGTCCAAGCTTAAAGTGCGACTACGATCAAATTTGGGAATTTGTTTTTGATTACACATTTCGAAAATATATGTAAAAGTGACTTACCGTGCATTTCTTTTAAACCTCTCTACAACGGCCACCTTGGGCTGACAGAAGAAAGTGGCCGTTGTAGAGAGGTGGCCGTTAGCGGAAGTTTGACTGTAGTGGAAAAATCTATAGAATGCGAGAAAAATGTTCTGACGATAGAGTTGACAGTTTTCTATTTGCGCTAACAATTGCAGAACGTTGCAGAAATATTGATGAACTGTCTAAATCGCTCGAAAAGGGGAGCTCGCAAAGCAAGAAACAAAGCGGCCCAGTTTACTTACTCTTTAAAATCGTAGCAGAATTAAACAGAATTATTCCATAAAGAACCAAAGTAACGACGCGTCGTTTTCCCCATTTTTGGTAAAAACTTCGTCGATGAAGATGCGATTCAAATGTGAATCTATGAACAATAAATGAGCTGAAAATTGATTATTCAGGCGCCATGGTAACCAAACTCTTTCAAGAAGAACTTAAGTAACCGTAAAATTCCGAAAATAAGTCCCTCCATGTATAAGCCTCTCCAAATATAAGCCCTCCAAACTCATAACACAAAAAACCCTCCGTTAAACCGCCCCTTCAAATATAAGCCCCCCCGGGGGGGGTTGTACTTGGAAATTGTCCTCAAATACAAAGTGAAACAAAGCAAAAACGGTACATTTCCCTTCAACTATAAGGCTAGCCCAATCGATTTTGAAACGCAAATTTCCCTCCGTAGATAAGCCCCTCCAAAAATAAGCCAATCAAAAAGGGCCTTTGAAAAATAAAAGCCCCGGGGCTTATTTTCAGAATTTTACGGTATAAACAGTGTTACATTGTCACCGTGTTGATTTTTCGAAAATATAATTTTTCGTCCCAACTGGGCTATAACTTTGAGTAAAAAGTTGCTTTTGGAAGCAAAAAAAAAGATCATTGACTACGAAAGTGACTTGAATTCAAACTATTAAGTTAATCAGTGTGAAAAACACTTCTGCGGGCACTAAAAACAGGAAAAGGAGGAAGAAATAACTCTGAAGAGTGAACATTCAAAAACATGAAAGTTGCTTGGCTTCTGCAAATTTTAAAAAGTTTGTGAGCATTTACTTATATGTCAAAAAAAAAATCCGGTAATGTAGGAGCTGCTCGTAAGGTCATTGTTTTTCAACGTATTCCGGTTTGGGTAGCAATTGGCAACTGCTACATGATCCAAAAAATCACACCGAAACAAAAATCGAGATTATTAAATCCACCTTTCTATACTGGCGTCAAGGTCAAAATGGCCATTTTGCTTTTTTGCGGACCGAAACGAAGTTAAGGTCAATTAAAACAAAAAAAAGAGGCCAAGGTTTTCTTAACACTTCTTCTGGCCGAAGTGAGAAAAACACCATCCACATACTGCTGTTAAATGCTTTGCTTTACTTATAAAACTCTACAAAATAAATAATTGTACATAGAATAGTACTTAATAAAAGCAAGCTGTCCACACACAACAGCATGTTTTACAGGCAGCTTGACGTTGCTCCGATTGGTTCAAAGAAATAACTCGATCAGTTATTTAACCAGTCACAGAGTGTAGCAGTACAGAAGAATAAAAACGCGGAGTTTTAGAAAGTCTACTATCCCTATCACTTTTATCTTTAACTTCACTCACGTACTCTAAGTACAAATTTTACTACAGGCAAAAACTTGATACACAGTTTTAAATACAAGATATACTATGTGGTGCAATGTAGTTAAAACTCACTTTCAACTCCAGACCTCCTAGAACCCGGTTCCTCGAAAGTTGTTTAAGTTTAAGAAAATGTAACTGGAGCTTATAATATTGTTGATATATACAGTGTAACCTCGATATAACGAAGGACCGAACGGCTAGCAAAATATGTTCGTTCTAAGGAGGCTTCGTTATATCGAGGTTCTTGTTAATGTATTTTACTATTAACGGGGTAAAGAAAATCGTTTCTTTATTCGGAGGAATTCGTTATATAGAGCTTCGTTAAATCGAGGTTCCACTGTACTTTGAAATCCAGGCTTTTAACACAAAACGATAAGCTGAACAATATACTTAGGAAGGTAAACAAAATCATGGACTAAAATGTTAACTCTGGCTTTGCGTAGCCTGATCAAGATCATTCGGATCGGGTGCGTGCAAGAAAGTGAAAACTGCCGGGGACTTATTGACCGCAAGGGCAACGGGGTGCGGGTGTTTTTTTTCTCTCGCGCGCACCACTCAAAATTCGTTGAAGAGAAAGAAAAAAAAACGTCTGTGGACAGACTAAGATAAGCGCTTATTGGATTTCAGGAACCGGGTCCAGGTCTCTCACGGCCAACAAAACCTGGGTGTGGGGACCAAAATGAGTAATAACACGTCAGGTAAGTAAGAGTGTGCCTGTAGGTTAAGAAACTTATGCGTTCTTCGTCTTAGTGCGCCTCTCTTCTTTCTCCTGCCCATGGTCCCCTGCGCTTCGTCACCAGTCACTTGCGCTTCGCCCTCGCCCTTATTCGCAAAAAACAAAGCGCCTAAGGAGGAGACAGATGCAGCGGTATTTGCAAAAAAAAAAATTCAAATTAATAAATCTTGTGGTTTTACATGCGTTGCAACACGGAGAATGCCCGCATGCACAATAACGCTTTTTACCAACTTGTCTGATAACTTGTCGATACTGATAAAGTGTGTGTTATTACCAAACAGGAAATATCAGCAGGAAATAACTCAGTTTTCTGACACTCGCGACGAACTACTGATTAGCACCGTATACTGCTAATATTATTGACTAAACATATGCCCCGGTTGTTAAAACGTTGGATACGATTATCCACCGGATAAATCACTATCCAGCGGATAAGTATTAGGGAACCAGTTGCGTTATCCACTGGATAGCGCGGTGGAGAGCGCTATCCAACGTTTGAACAGCCGGGGCTGTAATAACACCGAATAAAACTTTTCCAAAAATCACAGAAAAAAAGCAATACAAAAAAGTGCTCTTAAAACCTGAATACAGAATAACAGATATAGAATAACTTAAAAGGTAAAAACATGGTTTTATAAATAGTGAAGTTAAGAGCAATAATAACAGTGAATTCAAGTCGTTAGGCCACCACGACGGCATGCAACGCCGAGAAAAACTACTTGAAAATTCAATTCGTATATATTCACTTAAATCCTACTTTAAAATTACTGATTAACACCTTTTACGTGCTCAACATGCCAATGATTGTCAACTTTTGAAAAAGAAAGGAGAATCAACCGTTGAGCCGTCACGTTTGGTATAAAACTTTTAAATATGCATATTAAACGCACACGCAAAGGAATGTGTTACTTCTCGCTGCTGTCGGCGTCGTAGTTGCTAAAACTCCTTGATGGTTATGACACTTCCTTAAAATATGGACACCAACAGGGATGGACCACAGGGTTACTAAGGTACAAATCTCTGTCCCCGTGACTTCGTGGAGCGCAGGACACGCGCGTGTCTCGCGTTCCACACCCGCTTTGTTTCGCCTGACAAACGCGAAGAGAAGCGCCTGTTCTGCAGCCAGGCTATTATAAATAAACAAATATTCCAGCAGAACTGGTCTTTAAAAGGAGCTGCCGGCATTTTGTGTCATCTGAGGTTAGTTTCTTGAATCACTGAGTGAAGAACCTCCAGTCCGTGCATCTCTCGCAGTTTTTCAAGATGCCTGGAAAATTTTTATGAAATAGAACAAGATTTATTCCAGCAATCTAGTATTATATAGTATTCAATCATTTATAACGTTCATTTTGTAAGAATTTGTTTTACTCTACCTGAATAGAATTCGAAATAGACTTGCACGTACATCGTTAAAAAATACTGATAAAGTACAATCGATTCAAGTGAAAACACTTTATCATTAAAAATAGTGTACTAAAGAGGCTAAGGAAAATAAAACTCGCAACTAAACAAAAGAAATTATTAGCGTCTATATCTGATAAAGACACAGCTAAACTTTACGTCCAATTTTTAGACCAAAATAACCCCAAATCTGAATATTAGTGCAAGAATGAGTGGATCTATATCAGAGATTTTGAAGCCCGTCAAAAAACCCGCAGTCGTGTATTATCACGTGTAAAAACTCGAGTGGAAGCCAAGAGTTTTTAAACCTGATAAAAACACTCCTGCTCGTTTTTTGAATAGGACATAAAAGTTTTATTTTGTTAATGAGTTATTGATGATCTCCAATTTACCTTTCATCCGCTGTAGCAAGTTTTGCTAAACAAATGGCAGCATTCTGCTTGACCTCATTGCTTAATTTCTCGTTTGTAGCGTGTTTCAGTAGAATTTCCACCACGCCGTTGACTCCAGCGAGATGATCACTCACTTCCTCTGTTGTAAAAAAAGTAATCATAACTATGTTCAGTTGAATGTGGTAGTATGGTTGAGCACAGCTGCTGGTGAAGTTATTACCAGAGTCAAAGTCGATATCATAGCATCGACCTAATTGGTCAATTAATTGGAGTTGTTACAAACAGTGCATGCTGTCATTGGCAATTATGTGGTCACATTGGTCACATGAGTTTTAACCATAGAACCTGCCTCGTTCCTAGGTGTCTCAAGTGTTTGGTAAAAAAAGGCGACTGCGAGCGATCAAAGAGTATCGCGCAATGGACCTTGTGAATTTTGTGCGATGGTGCTAAAGACCCTGGCCAAAATCGCTCCAGTCACTCTCGATTACGAATCCCCTACAACGCGCCTGGGTACGAGGCAGCAATATAACTTTTTCCCACCGAAAGTCTCTTAGCGCCCAGCATTGCCAAAACTATGACGTCAGAAGGTAAGAGTGCCCTACTGTGCACCGCCTCAACTGTAAGTGAACTGCTTCCGTCACGGTGACTTATTCATTTATTTTACTTACTCATGTCTACACAGTGACTAAGGCACAAAGCTGTATTTCCGATTATGACTTCGTCCTCATGGTGGAGTAACTGAACTAAAAAATCCAGAGCTGTGAAAAGAGCCAAAGGAGACACATGAGTGATGCTTATACGATGACAATATCCCTTGCAGAATACAGACTGAGACACACGAAAATAAGGATTACCAGAGGCGCTTTCCATTTGTCAGAACTGACCGGCCAGACCCTTCTCGTAGTAACGAAAATTTCACTTTTGATCAAAACTATCCAACCAGATCAGTCAAATCCTAAATACTATGCACGAAAGAGATGGTTTTTCAGCAAAAACTCTTGGGAAAAGCCTATTATATTGTCAAAATAACAACTCCAGCGATGATCTGGCTGGTCAGTTCTAACAAATGGAAAGCGCCCCAGGTGTACTCACATTTCTCACTCATGATTCCATCTCTTGCATCTTTTCTCTCCATAGTACAAAGTGCAAGAATCTTAATGGAATATTTTTTCACAGTTTCTCGAGTGCTTGCTCCCCATCCTACTTGGAAGTGACTGCTGAGAATAACTAGCTGTGGAATGATATAAATACACACATGGTCAGTTTGGAGGTATGTAGCTAAGAAGTTCAGCAGCAACGACAGTTCAGCAGCCATCCATTTACCCCTTGACAACCCTTTGTCTTATTTGGCAGCCCCTAGAGCAACATCACAACTTTATTGCCAGCGTGCAAATCAAATCATGACAATGACATCTCATGCCACAACAAGCTTATTTCTATATCTATAATTCAGCTTTTGCATTTCCCTGAAATGTATTGAAAACTTACCTTGAGAATTCTTATGACATGGATATGAATTTTCTGATCACAAGCTGAATTTAAAGCTTCCGTTGAATGAGCCAGCAAATGTCTCAGAGTTCCAAGGCTGCGCTGAAACATTTATAAAAAGAGATAAGTTACCAAAATTGTCTGTACATATTAAACTATCCTTCAAAAAGAGACAGAATCTTCTATAAAGAACTTGCAGATGTTAACAGAAAGACATCAACTTAAACATGCCTATCACGTTGGCAAAACCTTGAAAAGTTTACTAATTTTTTTCTAAATTACAAACACTGCAAAGAAGATTTACTAGTTACCTTTCATTTGAATAATAACATGCCAGGATTTTATCCAGAGACTAAACAACTAGAACCAACTTGTACTGCATAATATACCGGCCAGCAAAACAATTACTGAACTTGTGCAACAGGATTGGAGATGGAAGACAACATACATGACAATAATATTATGTTTGAAGAAAAATTCCGCCAAACTTCACCCTCCTTTAAACAGATCTTTTTGTAAAAGACCAGAACACAGTAACGTTAACTGAAAATCGTGACAAAACATGCAATATCACATTTGTCGCCCCTCTCCTTTCTGCCGTCCTGTTGCCTAAGCCCACTATTGGTGAGCATGGTTTGGTATAATTTTACATACATCACAAATTTCATCATATCCAGTGTTGAGCATCTCAATAAGTGATGGAATCAGCTTAGTTGCTACATCCTAAAACCAATCAAAAATAAAACAAAAGGTCTGTTTTAAAGCTAGAGAAAATAATTTTACTTTGTCATGCAAGTGCATGTCAGTCCGTTTATATTTTTAAATGCACGAAACATAATGCATAAAACATGATTTCCTGAACAACCACTCAAGCATTATGAGAAATTATTGCGTAACTTAATACTAACCTTTTGATATTGGTTTGGTTGTGTTGAAATGTTTGCCAGCAGAGCCAGTAGCGAAAATACAGAGCACCTCACTTTTTGATCTTTAATTCCACGAATATGGGAATCCTTAAAAAAAAAGCAGATTTGAAAATGTAACGTCTGTACCTGCGTAAGCAAATTCTTCAAGCAGTTGTATTCATATGTGTGAGGTTGTGATTGTTGCTGGCTTTCTTCCTTGTATAAAAAAGATCTGCTCCTAGTACTTCAGTTATTCCCTCTCTCAAAAACTAACATTTTCAAATCCCAGTTCAAACTTGAAAAGACGAAAGCTTCTTAATTGACGATTTTTGTGGTTAAAAGATGCTACATTCACATTTTTCATTTTTACATCACACATACAAGTAAACAAGATTTCTGACCATGGGCAAAAATACTGCCTAAAGGGATCATTCAAGGCCCCAAAAACCTGGCTGGAGCGGGGGGGGAGGGGGGGGGAGGGAGGTTAAGTAATCAAATGGGAAATGGAAATTATTTCAAATAATGCACAGGTTCAAAATGGAGGGATGAAAAATCAAGATCCCACCATAGAAGAATGAGAATAACAACAAAAAAAATCTACCAACCAGGAATTTGACACTAGTTTGCCACCACTGCTGTTCTTCAGCAATCTTGTTTCTAATGTAGGTGTCTCTTGCCATATTGGCCAATGCCGACAGACCAGATGAAACTAAAGACCAGTTGTCTGTTGGTTCATGGGCAGCCTTTGAGCTTCCTTCACAAAGCTTTAACTACAGAAAAAGGAGAAAGAAATTTTTAAAGTTGTTACTGGTACCACGACTAAATGTCTGCTTAGGAGAGGTGTCTGCTAAAGGTGATAAGGTAACGACGATTATTAGCTCAACTCTGTGTTGCAATGTTGGAACCATGTTGCAACTATTCAAAACAACGTCACAACAATGCTGTGATGCTGTGTTGCGCCAAAAATCGTCGTTGTGAATCATCTCGTGTAACATCACCCCATGGAATGTAAAAAATCCAGTGTCTGTAAGTGGCTGGGACCATGACCAGTGTTCACTTTCACCAGCCCCAGTTGTTTTAAAATAAAGCCACTACCTGTAGATCTTAACATGTCTAACAGAATATATAAGTGCACTATGCGAGTCTTCCTTACCACAAACTTATGAGAAATGCTCAGGAAGTCTTTGTCAACTAAATCCCTGATTCTTTCACAAAATCTGAAAAAAAGATGTTAAGTTGGCACAATCTTCATGTAATTTGAGTAATAACAGAAACAAACCCTTTACCAGTGATATTACATTTTATAACAGTGCTTTAAAGAGGATATTAATTTTGGTGTATGCAATAAAAATGACAATACTTACCCTTGTTCTAGAGCTAAATTATTAATGGTTGACATTGCTACAACTGCAGTATTGGTTCCTCTTTGTACAAGTAAAAACAGGGCTTCTGACACCCTATAAAATCAAATAAAAGCCACTGACTGTTACGGCCCAGAAGTAAGCTTAAACTTTAATACCACAATACTAGTTTTGACATGTCAAAAGAAAAAAGTATGTAAGACCCTAAACAATCAACAATAAGATCAAATCAGACAATATTCATGCTGATTAACAAATGCAGGAATTATAATAGCAGCAATAAGCCTCACCATTTAATATCTCTACATTTTGTTAGACCTAGTCTTCCCTTTTCTGTTTGTGAAAGCTGATGCAGGAATGATGTTACCGCTGTTCTTATCACTGTAGAGGTGGGATCTCTCAGAAGGCGATTGAAACAGGAAGAGTGGTCTTTTTTCAGAAATTCTTCAACATTATAATCTACAACGAAACAAGAAAAAACAGTTCTTGTCAACACTCACAATTTCATGATATTTTGTGACTGACTAGTTTCAGCAGAAAATGATTAACTGGAAAAATGTGTGTGAGAGATCGGAAGATTTGTTATGGGGCCTAGCAGGGCTAGTGTCACTAACATTTCAAGTTGCCACCTGTATGTATTAGTAGGTAGGGAACTGAACAACTGGTAGGTTCTCTTGGTTATATTTTCCTTTTGTTTCCTAGGAAGTAGCCATGACTCATGCTCATAGTCACTGAGGGAAATCCGTGGCCCCTGGCCCTTAACAGCAGACATGGAATATGTCATGGTATTTTCAAAGTTTTTGTTTATTTTTGAAACTACAAATTGGCAATGCAACAGATTGTCTTTTAATTTAGAAAATCATAACAATTTTACTCATAATTCTGGCCGTCATGAATCACAGTTTCATTCCAACTGAGATAAACTTAAAAAAAAAAAAGAAAATGGGAACATAGCTTTCAGATGCAACAAAAGAATTACCATTGTCAGTGCAGGCTTGCATCAGAATCCGTACAACATCACAAACAAAGTCAATATCTTCCAACATGATACATACATCAGTCCCTTCCCAATATCTATAAATGACCAGGGATACTGTATTCAAATTCTGATAATATGCAGTTCTAATGATAACAATATTATACAATAATGTTGTTTTTCACATGAATATCACAGACTGCAATGTACCAAAACTCTCAAAAAATTGCCCAAAGTGACAAGGTTTCTCTAAATAATATTAATAATATATCTGTTACAGGTTAAATTATATTCAGGTTAAGATTTTTTAACCTAGGTTGATTCTGAATTTCCTTCGTCTCCTAGCCCTAATTCATGAATAATTAGGGTGCCTAAAGGACAAAGGAAATGGAGAATCAACTTAGAAAAAAGCTTAACCTGAATTTAAATTTGAGCTGTAACATATCCAACAATAAAGGGCATACCAAATAATCCTGAAATTAAAGTTATTTCAAATTAAATGTGCCATAATCCCAATAAAACAAACAAAAAACAAAGCAACATTTTCATGTAAATTTACTGAGTCTGTAAAATGAACAAAAATAGGTAAATGCTCTTAAGAAGCAAATAATATATACTATAAATTTGTCTCAAACAATCTTAATCCAAGTTGAATTTCACTATTACAAAAAAGTCTACATGTACGATAACAGAAAAGATAGTTGCTACAGTCAGTGTAATTTGTAGGATTAATACTTACTTTCTAAAAATCTTATTGAACTCAGTAATCTGGAAGCCCCCATAACATCGAAACAAGGTTTTGTTTGCTTCTACAATGGGATAATAAAGTTGCAATAAGAATGGTGAAAAGCTGAAAAGAAGGTTGTAACATAATATTAACCCCACTAATAAACCTTTCAGCTTGTTCCTTACATTATTGTAAAAGGTTGTGCTAACATCTTAACTTGTGGATGAAATGCTAACATGTGACCACTGAAATGAAAGTTACTGAGCAGTTCTTTCCACTGGCACAATTTATTTAAGTGTAGAAGGTATCTGAAACTTTCAAATCTGTGGATGAAATCATCAAGACTTAGTGTAACCATTCAAATGAAAGGTTACTACTGCAGTAGTATTTTCCTGTGTTACTGTTTATTATGTTTTACAAGGAGGTTCTTTCCAAGTGTTGAATTAATTTAAAGGATAAAATTCTTATGTGTGAGACCTGTTCAAATATCAACATATTTTACACAAATTAGTCATGTCCCAAATATTACCATACAAATTACACCTACTATTATCAAGAACTCTGACCAATCTCCTTGTAGCCTCAGAGTACTGGGAAGTAACAAGACTGGCCTTCTGCAGTCTGTTGATAGAGTCTCTTATTAAATCTCCATTTCCTTGACCTGCTACATCAACAGCCTAAAAATTATTGATAAATATGATATTCCACACTTAGTTATGTAACTTAATGGAAAAGCAATGCTCTTGCCACTAAGCTATAGTAAGACTTAGAAAAAATACTGTGGGCCATTTAACTCAGTTTACCAATTATAACAAGCAATTATAGAGCTAGCCTAAGCTGTTCAGAAGTTGGATAGCGCTATTCAATGGATATATCTCTATTCAGCAGATAATTATTAACCGAAAATGTAATAATTATTATTAAATTATCCGCAGACCAAGGTCCTGGTGTACATAAATTTTGCCTTACTTTCCGCCTCAAAAATTTGTGTAACTATGAAGAAAGAAACTAAGAAACTACAACCTTAATGTAACCTATCCGTCACAAAACAGATTGTGGACATTTTACCTTATGGGCATTTTAGCAAAAATTAGAAGTAGACAAGTGCAATTCTGTACAATGAATCTCAACTTGAATAAATTATAGCCATTTTGAACTTCCATTGACCACATAATGCTAATACACCCTTACATGACTTGTATATGTTTTATATTTTGAACATGTAAGCCAAAACATCCAATAAAAGTCTCCCTACCTCCTTTTCATCTAGAACTCTTTGTTTCGATGACTCGGCCTCTGCAATATACGCTTTAAAGAAATTGAAACACTCAGAGAGACAGTAGTTATGGTATAAAGGTAAAAAACTGGGTTTTTTATTTATCACTCTCATTCTTAAAATGACAAGAATGTCTGCTAAAAAGTTCACATTTGCACAAAACAAATACATGCACTTTAAAGCTTTTTTCACGGTGTCCAAATTAACTTTAAAGCTTACTGCATTTCCACAACATAACCATTACTGACAAATAGCATCCACATTCAAAAGTAAGTGCACACCTCTTTAGCTGAACCAGGAAATAAGCACCCCTCCCCCAACACACCTTTCTGTTACACTTGAATTCGGTCAATAAAAAACAAAGCCGTACAAAGGAGAAAACAACCTGGTTGTACTCAAATACAACTAAACTTCATCAGAAAGATGCTTAGGTGTAACCATGAAATGACTACTTAACAAACACTAACACTGACACTACCCTTGTCAAAATACCGGTATTCCCTCTTCCCCATTTTTTTAAATACAAGAACACCTACAATACTAGGGTACCTTTAAGAATCTTTTCTTGCTTTGGAGCAACTTGAATAGCACTCTTCAACACTGTCACTGCCTGGAGAAAAACAACCATAGAACCTCATTCAATGATTCAGTAGGTTTCAGAGAACTGGGTCACTCTTGCAGAAAAATTTGTTGCTTTTGGTACCACAAAAGGTGTTCAGTTTGGAAAGTCATTTTTTGTCCATGCAGATATGTAATGCCTAGGGCAGTGCACAAGAAATAGTACAAAAAACTGCTATAATGTGAAGGTGGTTTATTATTACGTATACTGATCATTCACAACAGTGCTTACAGGTTCATCATTTATTTGCATTTAAATTCACTAATGTTAAAATGATCTCTTTTAGGGATCAAAAATTAAGTTAAGCCATGCCAAAATTGGTCATGGAAACTATGGAAACTTTCATTACAAGAAATAGCAATCCTATTTTGTGCATGGTATAAAAAAAGTGTAAAAAGGATATAAAGGCAACCATACCTCATCAAATTTTCCTTGCGCTTGCAGTGCTCTTGCCTTATGAACAAAAGCCTTTACGCATTTTTCATCAATCTAATAAGTGTAAATAAAACTGTAATATCAGATTCAAATCAAGTTTAAATAAGAGAATTACTTGATTTTAAAGTGATGACTAATACTAAGTTAACAACGTGACAGATAAGAATATGTCTTAACATGTAAGAGCACTTGCCTTTAAAGCAAGATTGCAATCTTCTATAGCCGAGTCAAAGTCTTCAAGTTTGATGTATGCCTAAGGCGTTAAAAAAATGCACTTTATTTGAGTGTCAATGTATTTAGCACAAAGTACTGATTGGGGACACTATATTTGCTTCCCCTTGTGCAAACGGGACTGCCATTTTATGTGGTCACCTGAGCCACGTGAAGGTCTCGCCGTTTGCAGGGCAAAGGGAGTCTTCATTTCTCAGTTATTTTAAGACTTTGAGTATTGTTCGGGCCCCGGGTTCACGACCTACCACTCTGCAGTCAAGCACTCTACTGACTGAGCTAATCCTGGCACAGTATAAGTAATAAAATAGATTAACGGTAACCAAGACTTGTATGTTGAAGATTACGCACAGAAAGAAAATGCAACTGCAGTCTGATACTAAAGAATATATTTCTGCATGAACTTTTTTAGGTTAAAATTCTGCACATACTTTGTTTCTACCCCCTCCTCAAAAACTAACATGTCCAAATTCCAGTTCAGTCTGGAAAAATGACTTCCTTTAGTTGGGGACACTTAGAGGCCCCTTAGCTTAGAGTGTTACCTTCACTAAATAAAGTTAATTGAGTTTTCTTTTTTCTTTTAAAATTTTTACATGTGTACAAGTATGATAGATGACTGTATTAACAAGCAATAATACATTGTTCTGATAGTTGGAATTTTTGGAATGATAAAATTACCTGTGCCCTGTTAGTATAAAGAACAGGATTTGAACTGAATTTATTGATTGCCATGGTGTAATTGCTGATGGCCTCTGTAAATTTTCCCTCCTTGAATGCTTCATTTCCCTTTGCCTTTAATTTTTCAGCTTCAGATTCATTTCTCTTTCTGATCTTCGCTCTTTCTTTGGCATCTTCTTCAACTGCTTTCATAAACTGCTCTGTTTTAATATATCAAAACAAAAAAGCTCTTTTCTTCCAACTCAGACTTCAACAGGTTGATAGCCAACCTAGGTGATTCATTGATGACATCAAAACAAAAGACTTATGTCAACATGGTATTACGGAAACATTTCTACAGTCAACTCTCTCTAAGATAGACACCTTTAGGACCGGCACTAAGTGTCTGTCTTAGAGAGGTGTCCGTCTTATAGAGAGTCAAATAAAAGGAGTAAAGAAAGGCAGGGACCAACTCTAAGTATCCGTTTTACAGAGTTGTCCGTCTTATAGAGGTGTCCATTAAGAGAGAGTCGACTGTATTTCTAAAGTTCAAGTCCTTGCATAAAATTTTTAAGGGAAAGTTCATTTAATATGACAAGTGGGGGGGATGAAGATATTGAAACTCGAAGCTTGAAATTTTAGCAGCCCCCCTCGCCAGCGGTTCAATTTTTTAGGAGCCCCCTCCTTGGTAGTCGAAAAAATTTCAGAGCCCCCCCCCCTCCTCCTTCAATTCCTTTGCTCCCCTGAAAAAAGATCGCTAGACTGTATTAAATATATTTACCGTTATTGTCTTCAATGGTTTATACTATGACAAACTTGAGATACCGTTGTGATACAATTTTCTAAAGCATTTTTAGGATGAACAAGAGTATAATAATTACTGAGACTACATTTGTTATATCTGTAAACCACTTGATATAGCTGAGATGCACAGGTCATTAAATTGTTGAGTTGAAAACCATCCGATCTGTATGATGATGTCATGTGTTGGTTTTGAAGTATACAAATTTTCGGAGCCCCCTCTCCTAGCGCAACAATTTTTTCAGAGCCCCCCTTTCGGGTGTCTAAAAATTTTCGGAGTCCCCCTCAATATCTTCATCCCCCCCCCCTTGTCATATTAAATGAACTTTCCCTAAGTGAGATCATTTCAAATGAAAGCTCTTAAGCATTAATTTCCTGTGGTACAGTTCATTTAGTCTGTGGACAAAGTCCTAAAGCATGACCATTCAGCTTTGGCCATCTCCCAAAGTAAAAGAGTTGATACCAAAATTATAATAGCACTACAGTCTTATGAAAGTTCTTTGCAGGAGCAAAAAAAAATAAAACTAAAAAAAATTACATCTTACCAGCACAAACTTCACCTGCATCTCGCTAATGTTTATTATAAAAAAGAAAAGAAAAACTATCGTTAATGCAATTAACATTATTTTTGTAGGTATTGTGTGACGGAAAGTGATAGATATGGCTTTAACAGGGTTAATTAGGTTAACGTAAAAATTGAAATGAGAAACTACCAGTTGATCACAAATTAACCGAAGATTTTTCCAAGCACTTCTTTATTTATGGAAACAGAATCTCACCATCTGATTTAAAGCAGTAGAAGGATCCAGCCTCCTTTTTTCTTTGCTCTTAGAAATAACTGTTCTGTCTGACTTGGTTTTAACTTTCCTGCATTCTTCTTCAGAATCTTCACCATTTTCTGCTTTATGTCGCTTTAAAAATTCATCTGCAGCTGTGAGAGCCTTATTTTGTCTTTCAAGGTCACCACACGTCAGGTCTTTCATGATAGAGTCTGTAATGATAGGTATTTCTGGGTTAATTTGAAATTTGACTCTATAAGCAATCAGGGAAGAGGATTGCATATTGGCTTGAGTATTCTTTTCGAAGTGTCCTATTCTGTTGATATATTTTCAAAAAAAAGTGATCCATAGTATGGCTTAGCTATGGAAATTTTACATTCAACATTTTTTTCTTGCATGTATGCCCTTGACAATAAATGTTTACATCCAAAGTCAAAAACTGTACATATAGATCTAACCCAAAATACTAACCTTAAGCCAGGCACAAAAAATATGATCACAGATACAACTTTACTTTACCATCCAATTAAGCTTATAATCAGCTTTTGAAACCACTCCAGCCTCTACTACACGTAGCTACGTAGCTAAAATATTACTAGACATGAAGCAGTGTACACAAACTTTTAGATGGAGGTGATTATGATACAGGTTTTCTTAGAAACTTGTGGCTATGATTCGTCTTTTTAAAAGAGCAGCAAATTTACTTAGAAGATAGGTTACTAATGTTCACTAATCTGCTGATAATTTAGAGATACAACGTACAAATTCTATACAAGTAACAGATTAACCTTAATAGCTTAGACCTGAAACAGATCGAGACCCAAGCTGTTGATTTCAGTTCTTGTGAGGTTTCGAATTCAGGGCCCTCAGTTAGCGCCCTGACGTTTTCTATTTCTGCAGATGCAATCACAACCTTCGAAAAAGACTTTCCTTACCAATTTCATCAACTTTTCCGAGAAATTTTTGGAGCTCTTCCTCTTTTCCAGTCGTTTCCTCCATGTTAGAAGAAACGGGATCCTACGAATATTAATCGATCCTATGGAGGCAATCGTTAATCATTCGCCACTGTCGGAAGGTTTCGTAGATCACTCGACGACACCGAAGGTCATTCTCCTCAGTGATGTTTTGGTTCTCTGTTCGTAGCATTCGAAGAAACTGAAGTTACGTGTTTATGTTTGTTGAATAAGTTAAGGTCACTCTTTAACTACAAATGGCTGAGGTTGAAGAGGGGCAAGCTTTTCAACGAGACTTCCCTTGATGTCTTCGGTATTGCCACCGTGAGCAAAGTTGTTTGGACGCATTTTCTTGCAGGCACATTTTTCCAAAATGGCTATAAATGCACATCACTGCTTTGTGCCCAGTCTACAATCCCGTGAACTGGGAATCCTTTCGTCGAGGAATTTCACTAGAAATACTTCTGGTTCTTGCGGACTTGTAAAACGAATGACTTTACACAATAAACTGGAGCACCATGATGGATGTGTGAACACTCTTCATTTTAACACGACGGGAGAGCTTCTCGCTTCTGGAAGTGATGATCTAGATATTGTTATATGGGACTGGGCGAAAGGAAAGAAAAAACTTGCCTATGAAAGTGGCCACTCGAGCAATGTTTTTCAGGTAATAAAAAGAACTCATAAAGGAAACATAATATGCAAAGGATAAGATCAATGAATACAGTCATTTAACATTAACACGTCTATGACTGTCCTGAACAAGGTTATCACTCAAAAAGATGTTTGTTATTTGATTTTCTTACTATTTTTTGCAGGCAAAGTTTATGCCATATACCGGTGATAATACAATAGTGAGTTGTGCTAGAGATGGAAAGGTATCAGAAAATTAGTTTATTTATTAGTTATTTTACTTGTTTAATATGTACCCCAGTCAATCAGCTGATCAAAAGCATTCATCGTTCTTTATCTCGCACTCTCCATTGGAGGAATGTTAATTTGTTTACTGTTGGCCTCATTAAACAATGTAAGCTTGGAATGAGGAAACAATAATAGTTAAAACTAACAAGTATGTCTCCTCATGGGCCCAAAAAATCTATATACTGAGCATCAAACACAGTTTGCCTTGCTACTTTAATTTGCATGCTCTTGAATGGATTCATTTGTTTATGTGTTTGATGTTACACAACATCATGAGATATTTTATTACGGGTGAGAAAGATGAAATGTTTATCATGTAGCAGAATCCTTCCTGCCTCACAAACCACCTTCAGCTTCCACCTGAAAATTACAATTAAATTTTATTATAACAATAATATTATTTTTTAAGGTTCAACTTAAGCGATCTCTGACAGACCTTCCCACCCGCAGGAAGAGAAAATCTAGAGATTTTGAAAATAAATGAACCGAAAAAGTGGAGATTCGTATAGTAGGCCTTTTGCATTTGTTAATCATGTGATCAACTTTCGGTGAACACAAAAACAGTTCGCTTTTGAAAAATTTTGCTAGCACAAACTGAAAGAGCACATTAAAATTAGGTAACCTGTACATTTTCAACCGTATATCTCAAAAGTAGCAATTGCAACAGCCGCCTAAAATTAGAAGGTTTTGTATGAGATAAACAACTCTTGCCACCCAGTCATGCTTGACAAGGGCGGATCCAGGATGTTTTTTAGGAGGGGATGCACTCGTCTCTTGCTCTACTTCAACACCAACAAACCACATAGTTTTTTTTTTTTTGCAGAATACCAGTTGTATTAGAAAACGGCAGGTCATCTCAGAGGGGCCCGCCCCCTCCCCCTAGATCTGCCCCTGCTTGAATGGTTTTCCATACAAATCCTTGTAAATTCTGAAATTTTTAAACTGTCATCAAATCTTTTCCTTACACATTTAAGGGCTCAAATTGCTTGTTATGAATTAAAAGAAGATTTGAGCCCAGTAATGCTTATGGAAATATTTCACGACAGTTTGAAAATTTCAAAATTTTCAAGGATATGTATGGAAAACCTGGCAGTCGGTTTCAGATATGAGAGATAACATATCTAAATGAAGCATGAATGAACATTTAAGTTATTATAAGGGCTTTGTTCTACACTTAAGCAACTACTTCTAAGATTTTAAGGTGTGACACGGTGGTTAACCCTTTAAACCTCAGTATCCACATACAAATTCTCCAAACTGGTCTCTATTCATTTCCTTAAAGTATAAGTTGAGAGAACTTGATAAAAGATCAAGAAATTTTACCTTTGGTGATCATTTTATTAATTCTCATAACTGTATCTCTTGACAGTGTATGGTTATCATTAGGAGAAAATTAATGTTGATCACTATTGGGACTCAAAGGGTTAAATAGATTACCTACTGTATATGTTACAAGTCAAATTTGATCTCAGGTTAATTTTGATTATTTTAACCTACAATCGGTGACAAAATTGTTGAGACATTGTACTTAAATAGGGTAATTTCGGAGAGCAAAAGAATCCGCACCCCTCCCCTGTCCCCTCCATTCAAAGTTGGGGTGTTTGTTGTTTTCTATAGGTAGCGAGAACAAGGGCACAACATTGCACGGAGGGGATGGGGGAGGAAAGCTATATTTCCTCCTTTTGAAGTTAATAAAACGTAAAAAAGCCCGGTTTTGGGCGAAGTGTCTCAACTCATTTTGTCGCCGATTGTACGTTGATTCTCAGTTTCCTTTGTCCTCTAGTCATAATAGCAGACAAGGGAAATCAAGAATATCAACCAACGTTAAAAATTTTTAACCTGAGAAAAATTTGACCTGTAACATATACAACATTGTCCATTTTCCTTAAAACATTTTAAAAATATTATCAAAGATTGTTCTATACGTCTACGTTCAAGTGAATTCACATCCACGATCTTAAGAAGAAACTCGTAATCAGAATTTTTCCCCATGTTCATTATTGTTCATAACTCGTAATGAATAGCATCTCATAATTTCTTTTTGAGTGTCTTGTTTTGTTATCCGATAAGTAACGAATTACAATATTCAAAATGCGACAATACTAAGCTCTTGTAAAGGATCAGTAAAGTATCTGCTGGAACTAAGCACTTAAGGTGTCGATGTGGCAGTTATCTTAGTTAGCGTATGCTTTCTTTATATAAGCGATATATTTATATGTTGTTTGAAAGATGATTATTGTCCAGGTTCTTATAGAGATTAAAATTTGCCCATTTTCAACATCAATCACCTTTTTTAAAGGTTAGAGTTGGTTTTCTCCATCCCTCATCAAGTGAAGGTTGTAAAAACACAAGATGTCTAGCTCAACATAAAGGTGCCGCCCATAAGGTGAGTTCTGGTCAATATGCACTGATAAATACATCACACAGAGGTTGTTAGGGCTTTGTTTTTAAGGGGGTGCTTCACGTGCAATTAAAAACAATTCTCTATATTATTATTATTATTTAATGCAGCTATGTATCGAGCCAGGTTCACATTGTGAATTTCTGACATGTGGAGAAGATGGTGTGGTTTTTCATGCTGATCTGAGGGAGGAAAAAGCACGGAAGTAAGATCAAATAATTTATATTAATTATGGTTTTATATGCTCCCGAATTTCTTTGAGTCCTTTTTTTGCAAGAGATATAAATTCATGGCATGATTAAGCCATATTTTGAGCAAAACCATGACCTGTAAATTTCATTGAAAGATAGACTTTTATTATTTTATATACCAGGTGAGGCCTACATGTTATATGCTTGTCTTAATGAAGTTTTGGCATTTTTTTTCCAGTCACAGACTGTTGTGTTTAGGCAGTAAAAATGTGCCTATCTTGGAGTAAACCATACTACGTGCACCAGCACCCTGCTATGTCTCTCACTCGTGTAAATCGATCACTCTCTGATCATAAAAGTTAGTTTTCCTGTTTTTGCCTTTTGCCTCATAGGCTTTTTTGCTGTCGAGTTGAGGAACACAGAAGAGTACCGCTGTATACAATCTTTATCAATCCTCTAAATATCTATGAGTTTGCAGTAGGTGGAAGAGACCAGTTTGCAAGGTGATGAAATATTACCTAAGTTTTAATCTTTCTCAGCAATAATATTGTGCTGTATTTTCTTAATTTTTTTTTCTGTGGCTAAAACTTCATGAGGGTTAAATCTACAGCACATAGCACATACATCTAAGGAAGAAATGCGTTATTAACCATAGTATTGTACTGTGTGACTCCTCCCTGGTAACAAGAGTAATCCATCATTATAAAGCTCAAGGGAATCATGAATAAAAAATGTATTGACAAGTTATATTCCGCTGCTGTTGAAGGAACTTGTCTTACTCTTAGCTCAATTCTGAAGAAGTTATGCATATACGGGTAAATGAATTTGTAGGTACAACTTAATTTTCCAATATTTTTTCTTTAATAACTGTTTACAGAATATATGACAGAAGAAAACTCCCAGAGGTATGAGAATATTTGTTACACTTGGTTTATCCACCAAGTTTAGTGTATGCATGGCATAAGACGCGAATAATAAATTTTTATTAACCCGTTAAGTCCCAATATCCACATACAAATTCTCCAAACTGGTCTCCATACATTTCCTTGAAGAATTATTTGAGAGAATTTGGTAAAAGATCAAATCTTTTTCTCTTTGTGATCATTAATTTTTGTTAATTCTCATAACCTTATCTGTTGACAATGTATGGATATCGTTAGGAGAAAATTGATCTTGAGCACTATTGGGACTTAAAGGGTTAATGCTTGATATAATGTTCTAAATTTAACTCACTTAATATGGACACCCATTAATGCAGACAACAGACACTTGTTTCTTGCCCAATCAACAGAATCTAATAGAAAGTCAACATCAGTAATGCAGACACCTGTCAACTGATTGCTGAAATAGACATTTCCTTTTTTAACCCATTCGCCCCTGAATCGCCCGTAACTGCCCGTGCGGATCCACGTCCTTTCTACCCTTTGTGACGTCATCAGTTTTAACGGTCAAGGACAACTTTGTCCGCTACCTTGTGAAGAGATCTTTCAAACCATACCAGAATGAGCAAAATTCAGTCAAGGACACCGGAGAATGAGGCAAAAAAACATGTAACATTGACCTGAAAATCTCCATGAAAATCTTGTTCCATTGCCCACCTACCTTTCCTTTCACCTAATCCTAAGATCCTAAAAGCTTTCCTAAAAACTCTTCCCACCAAAATGAAGCCTACTGAATGCCCAGCAAGAGAAAAAAAAATGAGGCGAGAAAAGCGAAAAAAGAGGGGAGGAGAGAAAGCGAAAAGTAAAAGTCAAGACTGCTGTGTCACTTTTATACCCAAAAACTACGTCGAAATTTTCCTTTCTGCGCATGCCCGAACTTCGCAAGCTGATATTTTGCATCTGGATCAGAAGGCCATCAAGTGTACTACCTGTAAAGCAGTTTGTGATAAGTTTTAGCTCCTTATAGCACGACAGTGACCAGAAAACCGCTCGACTTAAGCTTCAAAATGCGTTTTTCGGCAAAACCTCCAGGAGCGAATGGGTTAAAGTAAACAAGAAACCGTCAGTTGACAGCATCGCAATGTTCCCAGCGCTACACTAATATAAGCCAGAGAGGATGATTTGTAGATGTCAATTTCAAACTGTTTTGGTATCAAATGAGTTATGCAGAGAAGGCACAGTTTTGATTAAGTAATGTATAGATCAGTGATTTTGAGTTTTTCATGGATTTAGTCCACCAAATGACGGCTTTGTGAAGGTTAGAGGTATTTAATTTGACAATGTTTATGTCCTCTTTTATTTCTTTAGATTTTTTGTTCTAATTAAAGGTGATTTTTGGCTTTAATCACATGACCCACTTAACCCTTTAAGCCCCAATATCCACATACAAATTCTCTAAACTGATCTCTATACATTTCCATAAAGAATGTGTAGAGAGAATTTGATAAAAGATCAAGAGATGTTCTCATTGTTGATCATTTTATTAATTCTCATAACCTAGTCGCTTGACAAATTATAGATATCGTTAGGAAAAAATTGATGTTGGTCACCATTGGCCCTTAAAGGGTTAATACAGACACCCCATTAATATATACAGACACTTTCTTATCTATGGCCCCTTCACTTTCCATATTAATGGGATTTGTCTCTAGTTTGTTGTGAGTCACTTTTGGCTCTTATTTATGTACCCCTCCAATTTAACTCTATGTCAGTCTTTTATTGTCAGATTAGATTGTCTGGAGAAAGATAATGCAGTTCTAACATGTAAGGTTCTTAGGCTTTTTTAAGAATTTAAATCATTTACACTGAATGCATCGATGTTGTTTGTAACAGGACAACAAGGCTGATGTTTCACCAGTGAAAAAGTACTGTCCTCATCACTTGGTATGTGTTTTATAAAAGAAATAATTTTGTCTCTTTCTGTTTCAGTGTGCATTTCACTGTTGCTTGTTGTCCATATTTTTTATGCTGTCAGCCCAGTTTAACTCATTCTATTAACCACCTGTTTGGGAAGGGAGTTGTGTCCCCCTTCCCCCCTCCTCCCTCTTCCCACTCCCCACCCACCCCCTGTCCTATGCATTTGATGGGTATAATTCTCCCCTTTTTGGGGTAGTTTTCTCTTCTGGTACACTTGTGGCTTGTGGACTTTTCTCTTGATAAATATCCTTTATTATATTGTTCATTCCATTTTAAACATTTTTGTTTAGATGGAGAGCAATGACATCTTTGCAAACATCACTTGCTTAGTTTATTCTTATGATGGGACAGGTAACTTAATGTTCAATAATATTGCCTATGTTACAGGTCAAGTTTGATTTCAGGTTAATTTTGATTTAACCTTGGTTGATTCTCAATTTCCTCTATCTCCTAGCCCTAACTCATGAATAATTAGGGCTGGGAGACAAAGCAAGTTGAGAATTAACTGATAGGTTAAAAAAACTTTAACCTGAATTCAATTTTGACCTGTAGCACCTACATTATTGTGAAAGCTGCCAACAAAGGCGCCTTTGATGAGTTTAAGCTGTTAAAATATTACTTTAAAAGAGTTTTAAAATGTCGCTCATGTTGGAGGGATACAAATCAACAGGTCACAAAATTTTACAAGTACTCATTTCTTGACAGAGCTCCTGGTCAGCTATAATGATGAAAACATCTATTTGTTTGATTCATACTCAAGGTAGGTAACCCTATGTCACCTAGTAGATTCTTGTTTCTTTGATGCAAATATTAATTTAAAGCACTCAAACTTTGGGGAGAAATATTGTTAAATGTCAATGTGATATACCATTGGAGATTACACATGCATTCCTAGATATCATTAAATATTTTTTTCTTCAATTGATTAAGCTTAACACTCTTTTTATAAATGCCTCAGACTTTGAATATACTCACTCATTAATTTACAAACAGTCTCAGAAAATACATGTTTCAAAGATGCCAGACTCCTCAAATATGATATCTGCCTTGGTTTATCCTCTATACATCTTCACCCTGGGTCAGGTGTCAGGTGTATTTGGTCAGTACAAAATGCAGACTGCAGACTCTTGCAGACCATTGTTTTCACCATGGAAATGAGAACAAGACAACAATGGTCCCATTGCTTTCTAACCCTGAAAACAATGGTCTGCAGTCAGTCTGCAGTCTCCATTTTGTACTGTTGAGTCTCATATTATTTTAATGATGACTAGGACAAAAGTTTTTCACTTGTCTGGTAAATAGAGTTCTGTCATCCATCATGTCTTGAAATCTATCTAAATTAAGACAAATGTTTCCTTTGACTTTTCTCTTTACTAGCTCGGAAGCAGAGTTCATTAAAACTTACAAAGGTCACAGGAACAATGCCACAGGTATACCTTTGTGATTCATTTTTACCTGTAAAACTGTTCTTTGTAAACTGTAAAACCCAGAAAATTCCCCCATAGACCATAGCTCTCCTGTAAAGTGATTTTCTATTGCACAGGCTACTCCCCTCCTCTCCCCCAGAAAGTTTTTGTACCAAAATCTTTCCGCCAAGAAAAATCCCACAGTTTGGCCAAGTTTTTTATCCCTAAATCCTGAAATAAAAATTTTAAGTCAAAATAGTTATTCGTGCCTGCCTGTTACTAAAGAAACAATCGATTTATAGGGTTATATGGGTTTAAACTAGCATGCTGGCAATATTTATCTTCTAACTAGAGAGGTAAATAATTAGATTATTAGATGTTCAAGTTTTTTTGTATAATAAGCTGTTGTCATTTCCAGTCAAGGGCGTCAACTTTTATGGTCCTCAAAGTGAGTTTATAGTCAGTGGAAGTGACTGTGGCCATATCTTCCTTTGGGACAAACAGACTCAAGACGTTGTACAGTTTCTTGAAGGAGACTCCACAGGGGTGGTGAGTATCCCACCATGTAGCGGGGGATAAACATCAGGTTACACTGCAAAAAAGTTGTTCACCCTGTAAATGTCTCCGTGTGTTCAAGATTGAATTAGAATTTAGAAATGTTGGTCTTTAAGGAGGGGGTAAAAACCAGAGTACCCAGACAAAAACCTCACAGAGGCACTGACAGTGGGATTTAAACTTGTGCCACTTTGGTGGAAGGTGAGTGCTGTTGCCTCTGCACTATACTAACCTTGCACCCTATATACATTGATAGATCACATTAACAGCAATTGCCAGATTCAGGTTAACAATATTACTCAAATTAGAAAATGGGCTGGTAAAAACTGTGCCAAATAATATAATGAACCTGACATGAAACAATTTATTTTTGTGTAGAGATAATAAATAGTAAATGAAAAGTAAAGAGAAACCTTTGTCATGAGGTACAGATTGCTGTTTTGCATAAATCTAAACCTCTTGGATAACTGTAAAAAATTGTTTTTTTCCTAGGTGAACTGCTTAGAGCCCCACCCAAATGCACCCATCCTGGCTACAAGTGGTCTTGATCATGACATCAAGCTTTGGGTTCCAACTGCAAAAGAGCCAACATCTTTAGATGGACTCAAAAACGTGAGTGCAGTAGTTTTTATAAACACATGCAAGCCTCTTAAATAGTAGTTGTATCATACATATATTTTATGTATTTTGGTGGAGGTATAGCCTACAAAAGCAGACTTATTTCCACTCTTCGCTTCTCTCCATCAAAACAGTTACTTTTCGCATGGAGAGAGGCCATGACGCGAAATACATCTGCATTTGTAGGCTAGTCAAGGTATGACACTGGAGGTCTAAGTCCGTCTACCTATGCTACCCTGTCCAGTTACTTAAATGCCCACTGGTCCAGGGTTAGAAAATTCATTGACAACTAGGTCTGGTAATGTTGTCATTTTTCGGGGGTTATTATCTTGATGGCAGAGCAAATAACTGGCTGATTTCTCTCGCATAACGATTTTAGCAGAGATCTCTCTTCAAATGGCTGGTTTGTCATTGCAGGTGATTAAAGAGAATGATCGCGATCGAGAAGACGAACGTCTTCGTCCTCATGACCCGATCAGTGAACACCTCCTGTGGCTTATGATGCATCACATTAGAAGAAGACAGGTATCACTATCATACCGGCTAAATCCACTTGCTCTCCCCTCCCCACTCCCTCTCCCTCCTCCCTTGAGTCTATGGATAAAATCCTAGAGTGTGACCATTCAAATGAAAGCTACTGAACAGTACTTTCCTGTGCTATTTCTCACCCATCCTCATTTGTAAGCTGTTAGAAGTAACCCACTTGTTCTTAAACTTCCCTCTAGTCAAGAGAAGACAATGACGAGCGAGACAGTGATAGTGAGGACATTACAGATGATGATGATGATGAAGATGGTGAACTGGGAAACAGAGTTCAATGTAGTCCATCTTAAATGTATGCCTAATAACATTAAACTTACCACGATACCTGGGTATCCTACACCCCTTGTAAAAGACGTTTCTGCTGGGTGTAAGTAACAGTAACCTTATACAGAAAAGTCTTAAATAGTATTTATAAGCGTTTGGGTTTAGATATTTGAAAGTATGTTTTGAAATTATATGTTAGTGAAATTAGGTTTTTGTTATATTCTGTTAATGAAGGTCATTAAATTTTCCACTTGCAGGGACAGACTTTGTGAGATGTTAAAATTAAATTTCACTTTTTATTCTTAAGATCGGTGGACTTTGTAAATAAGCCTTATTTTGTTTTACATGTTGTTGTGTACAGAAGACAGAAAAAAACTTTTGATAAGACTCTTGAGTAAACTTCAACATTTGAACCACACTTTGACCTTTTCTGGGTGGGAAACGATAAAATGAAAAAAGGTTTCTGGCTATTTGGTAATCTTTAGTCATCAGCTTGACCAGTCTGTTTTGTTCCAGATGCTAAGGCTCCCCCGAACTCTCTAGCCAACCTGATTATTCTGATAGACTTTTCAGAACAGTTCTCATTGGAAATATCCATGTTATTTGTGAATTTCACCAGTAACATACAACTTGCTAGTGTTGGTCCCTACCATTTTTTAGTCATTTTCTATGACTCTTTGTAAAGTGGACATAGTTGTGGGGAGACATCTCTCAGATCCCAGCACTTAGTGCTGGTCCCAGGCCCCAAAATTCACCTTCTCAGAGCAAGTTGACTGTACAACTTTGTCACTACAGTCTCACTCTAGCCTGCGAAGAGAGAAGCAACGACTGGAAATGTGTCTGCGTTTGCTGGCTAGTCTCACTCCTAGGTTGATGCCCTTTCAGCCTGTCACGTAATGATCCTCCTAAACATTGTGGAAGAATGCATGACAATGCAAAAAGAACAATCTGCAAAGGAGAGAATTTCTTGTATGTTGTGTTTATGTTACAGGTCAAAATTAAACAATCCTGAGACATGAACGGTCTTAGTCTGCTTCACAGCTGTTCTTTGTGTTGTCATGCAATGCTTCTGTTGTGTGATGACACAAAAAACAGCTGTTTGGACCAGACTCCGCACTGAGGGAAAAAGGAAAAAAAAAATCCTATTTCACCCTGTTTTTTGCCTTTTCCCCCACTGCCGAGCCTGGTCCCAGGCTAGAATGGTATCGAATAAGTCAAATCTTCCAGTTGGTTTATGCATCTTTAAGTTTGGTAAATAGTAAATTGGCTTTCAGATAATTTTATAAAGAATCTTTATGAACGTTTTTTGTTAAACTTGGCAGGTTATCATGTGACTCAACTTAGGACTGACTTTGAAGAACTTTGCATAAGATTAACTGTTGAAAGTAACCATAAAATTTCTATTGTATATAGGAAAACACAAAATTGTTCAGCGGCGGAATTCAGATCAAGTTTGTAGAGTAGCCTGTTAAGCACAGTTAAGATAGAAATTAAACAATCTGAGTTATGTCAATAAATTAAATAAATGTGTAAAACTTGTACTTAACAATCTTTTAAAATGTGTGATTTGTTTATCTCTCATACAAGATTTTTCTACAGTCTACTATATTTTCTTGTCCCCCTCCGGGGGGGGGGGGGGGGGGTACTGCCATATATGGGCTATATGGGTATGTGCCACTGAAAAGGGTATGGTTTTCAAACAGTTTACTCTAGGATAGGGTATCATTTTTCAGGAAACTGATCAGCTATCAGTTGGTTGAAGATTTTTAGTGACCTCGGTAGTTTCTGGAAAACAGCTACTCTAAGATAGGGGGGATTTGGGGAGTTTACTCTTGTATAGGGTAGCAAAATTCAGCTGAACTAGCTGTGGTATAGGTTAAGGGTTCCAGCGTCCCAGCGGCACATCCCCACCCAGAAATTCCCAAAGACCGGTCCCCTCCCTATTTCCCTTCCTGTTGTCGCTACCAGTCAAACAGTTTTAAGAAAAATGTGTGGTAATCGAATTTAGTTGTCTAGATATTCCATGATGATTATTTTGCGGAGCATTCTAAGAATAGTTGAATTATAACTGAAGATTCGCAAATTACAGCCCAGTGGAATGGAGATGACCTGTGGGACATCTTGTGTGGCATACGTAGAGACCACGACAGCCTGCCCCTAGGATAGTGTCCTGGGGAAGAGTTGAGATTTCAATATGGCTGCCAACACTTAGGAATGTCTTCTTCGAGCTTCACGATTTTATTTAGTTGTAAGTTTTGAATGTGTCTTCATTTATGGCTTCTTTCATCGAACGTGACGAGCGCTGTATATTTGTGGGAAACATCGATGCTCGCGTAACAGAGGAAATCTTGTGGGAACTCTTTTTACAGGTATCTCAGTAGTTCCGGTAAACTTGCTTCTCAAACCTAGGGTACGGCCAGGATACAAAGAAAGTCATTTTTAAAGCTTGCCATCCAGGCAAGCTGAAGCTATCATATACTAGCCCAAACGTCATTTCAGCCAGCCCCAAAAACATTTTGATGGGCAGAATTGATTTCACTAGCTGTAATTTGAATTCCTCAAAAAAACTTCACTTGCCCGTCAGGGAAGTTAAGAACAGAATTTACTGGCCCGATAGCAAAATCCATCACAGGTAGCCCAAGCTCGAAATATGAGCATCGGCGAGCATCGACACTGTTGCATAACATTCAAAATATAAGGATTTGTATGGGAAAAAAACCCATCGTTTCGGTAACCTACGAAAATGAAAGGATTTCAATAAAAAAAACTGCTTACTTCACTTAAAATGTGTGTTACTTCTCTCCTGTGTGGTCCACGGGTCGATTTATGGCTGTTTTGTGGGTTTTTATGTAAATGGTTGCAGCGAATTTACGGCCGTTTTCCTTCGGTGGATCAGTCAAGCCGCTTCGCTGGAGTGCCCAACCTTGGTAAACCTTTATATAGAGAGAAAACTGTTTACATAAACACCCATAAAACGGCCACAAATTGACCCGTGGACCACACAGGAGAGAAGTAACACATATGTTAAGTAAGGTAAGCAGTTTTTTATTGAAATCCTTTCATTTTCTTAGGTTACCGAAATGATAGGTTTTTTTCCCACACAAATCCTTATATTTTGAATGTCACGCAACAATGCCGATGCTCGCCGATGCTCATATTTCGAGCTCGGGCTACCTATGAATCCATTAGCTCAGGGCTATCGGACACTACTTTCTTTTCATACTGGTAACTTAAACTTAAGGCTCTTCTCCACCAGTGTTATCTGTTCCTCAGTACCTATAAAAATAATGATAACTACAAAGATATAACTCTTTCTTGAAATTTCTCTTTATCCCATGCTTATGCATAATGCGGTAGAGGGTTGTAACCACAGATCACCCAAACCCAATATGTGATCACTCAGTGGCATTCCACGTAGATTACAGAAGATAGTTATGCTTTTCGTTCGTGGTCATCTTTCAAGTGGCATTTGCACAGAGAACAAATTAAAGACCGACTAATCTCTGCAAATTTTCCTGTTTGGCTTTATTTGACCTCTGCACTACCCCAACGGGTTAAGATAGCCCAAGTTACCGGTACTCAGACTTGTGGTGGCCATCGTATGTCAAGATCTCACAGGAGAAGGGCTCACATGCCTTCCATGTATATTCCATGGAAATTTTATGAGGAAATAATTGACACATGAGCAGACACTGCTCGGTAACGTGTGCCAGCTCAGCTGTAAACCTGTCTATGTCACATTTGTAGTTTACAGAAACAATTGCTTTTTTCCCAAATATTTCGAATGGTGCACCATCTGTTTTGCAGCATGTACATAGGGTATTGACCCTGTCACCCCCACACTGTTTGTAGGCTAACCTCGGTCCTGAGAATATGTACAAAGGATGCCTAACCCAAGGTCAAGGGGTGCTTAATACTAAGCCAAAAATCCCTAAAATTCCATTTGTCTTGTCATGGAGTGTGGGGGGTGCAGAAAAAGACAGCAAAACTCCAGAATATGTGTGTGTGTCCCGGTAAAACTGGTTTATCCAGTATGAAACTTGTCTGACTCATCCAAATCACAGGATAATCAACAAATCAAAGTTCTTGGCAGAGTCACTTCCTCTTTCCCAAATTATCAAGGAAGGATCAAAGTGGCTCTGCTAACAGGATACTCTGGGTGTGGTTGCAGCGCCTGACCAGTTACCTATTATGAGGACTTAGGGCCTCTTCATATGAGCCCGGTTTCCGAGATCTCGCCTCACCTCTAAATCCTTTGTAAAATTTTTGATGTGTTCATATGAGAGGGCGGGCTGGCTCGGTTCCCAAGATCTCGATAAGCGGGCTGGAAATTATGCCACATGAACACTTCATCCCTGTTACCGGGATGAACGGCAGGATGCATTCTGGCGGTCCAGATGGCATTTTCTTGCATTGCCTGCGGTATTTTCCACATCATAGGCATCCCATTTAACTGTAGTGATACAGCTTTAAGAGTTAACAATGCTAAGATAGGCCCGAAAGTTAAAATTTTTGTGTTTCACTATGTTTGTTTTGTTTCCCGAATTTGGCGTCAGAACTTGTCCCCAGGATCTTTGACCTTTTCTCATCTCGGAAACCGGGCTGAAATTTCTCATATGAACCCAAGGCAAAATTCATCCCGGTAACCGAGCCAGCCCAGTCAACCGGGCTCATATGAAGAGGCCCTTAAATCATAAAGTTGCTAAGAACCTACATGTAGTTGTGAGGGTGTAGATGCATGTTTTATATTCTTCTAGGCTGGCCCTCTGGAAGCTGTTCACATTCCAAAAGACAAAGAAACAGGTCGACAGAAAGCCTATGGTTTTGTGAGCTTTTCAGATGAAGTCTCTACGCCTTATGCAATCAGTCTCATGGATGGTATCCCATTGTATGGCAAAGCAATAAAAGTAAATCATGCATCACAGAACTCAAATTCAAATTCACCAGGTAGTCAAAGCCCATCAAGTTATGGCTATAACTTCCCTGATGATGCACAGCTCAGACGACCTCTCTTTGATGGACAGTTTAGCCCACAGCCTATGTCTGGGACTCCACCACCATTTTTAAGAAATGGTCTCCATGGCAACTTTCATCATGCACATCCCTCCCCAATGGGACCATGGGATGCTACATCACCGTGGCAACAAGGACAAAATTTTCAAGGAAGGATTAGCCCACGATCAGGTCATTCACCTAGTCCTCAATTTCCCCCGCTTGTGATGAACAACAGACAATCCAGATATTTGGACTTGGCAAGAAGACGGCGATGAATAACGCAATAGTAACCTGTGAGCAAGCTCTCCAGGGCACTCTGGCGGCAGGGTGGAAGAAGGAAGGAGACCTTGCAACTATGCCTCTGAAATTTGAATATCTGCATCAAAAAAAGTCAATACGAAATGCTGATTGGCAGAGATGATATTAGTAATGACATTATTACCCTTGCACATGTTTGTCAATGTCTGTTCACATTTGCACTGATTGAGGAAAATCTGTCAGCTCTGTCGACGGGAAGCCAGGGTTATGATGTCATGACCAAAATCATCTCCGCCAAAAAGCATTTCGCATTGACTTTTTCAATGCAGATATTCAAATTCTACAGACATAGTTGCAAGCTCTTCTTCCTTTCCCCGCCCTGCCACCACATTACCCCGGAGAGCTTGCTCGTGGGCTAAGGCAATAACTGCCCATTGTAAAACTAGACAAACTAGATTTCTTTATCCTTATCAAAACACGGTTCTTATTTATTTTTACAACATCAATGCTGGTTTTCACTGTTATGCAATCAAAAATAACAATAAAAACTGTGCAGACTGTCTTAGAAACCTGCCTGAGCTACTCCACTGTCTTGGGCTTTTTTTTTATGATTATTATTATTATTTTGTGGGTGTATGGGTTTCCTGTTTAGTGACTTCTGTTTTGCTTCTTCTTTCTTGAGTTTTGTGGCAAGATGACTACCGCACAGGTTGTCGAAACGTCAGTCACTGTCAACAACAACAGTCCTATTCACGACTACATTCAGCTGGATGATCAAACTCAACCTACTTATGAATATTTATTTAAAACAGTTAACTCTCAGATGTTTGTCTGTCACACCTAGATTAGCATTTACTACCTTGCAATAATTAAATTTTGTTGTTGTTGTTGTTGTCAGTCACCGGTTCAATAGATGTCACTCCCCCTGGTCACGCAAAACAGTCGTGACATTCTGGGATATGTGTTCGCGGGGTTAATAATCAATCACAATAATAATGAAGAATTTATTTTTCGTAGTTTCCATGACGAGATGATCAACTGCGCAACAATACATAGAATAAAAATAACTAAATGATAAATAAGAATTACATCATGTCTTGTGTATAATAACAAAAAATTTAACTAAGAATAAAAAGCCTTACTAAAAGGTACGTCTTTAAAAGTTTTGCTAAAAAATAAATAAGAATTGCATAGTTGTGTATAGGTATTAAGACTATTAAGTAAACCTAACTAAAAATGAAAAGTTTTACTAAAAAGATGCTAAAAAGATGCTTCTTTTTTAGGTGGTTGGTTCTTGTTGAGACCATAGGCAGACGTCCTTTGGGGTTCGTTCGTCACGCATTCATTTCTCCCCAACGGGTAATGTTACTTAGATACGACTTAAACCAGTTGTTAGCAGACTCCTGTATTCCGTACAGACTAAGGTTAGCTAAAAGGACATCGTGATCAACGGTATCAAATGCTTTTTTCAAGTCAAGGAAAACCACTGCATTTACATTACCACGATCTGTATCGAAAGCCCAGCTGTCAGTCGCTTCTAAGAGAACAGTGACAGTCGAGTGCAATTTGATTGTTGGTTGTTGGTAATCTCCTCATTAGCCAAAAAACTCTACAATTGATCATTGCGTAGCCCCGTAGCTAAGAAAATTTGGTAATCTATCCATCTGAGAAAATTTAGTTATGGTGTCATATACCTGCCAACTTTTTCTGAGATATAAGCGTGAGATTTTTATCCTGGGAGTGCTGAGATTTTTGAAGATGACACGATCATTTCCGAAGATTCCCGAAGAAGTCCGAAGTCTGCCGAAGGCGAAGTTATCGAGAAAACGTTTATCCACAAGGACCGACGTTAGTTGATAACACCAGCGCTATAGCTCTAAAATCGGAAAGTTTTGGACTGACATGGTCAATTTTTCATGGTTTTCGTTCCTTGCATGGGTCTGAGTCAACATATTTTTGGAAATTGTGTCAAGCAAGACGGCAACAACTCACATTTTTCAATCAGGCGTGAGAAATTGGCCCGCAAGCGTGAGCCGGCGTGAGATCGAAGTTTTCAACCCGCAGGCGTGAGACTCACGCCTAAGGCCTGAGAGTTGGCAGGTATAGTGTCAGCGTACGACCGAACGCAGACCGTACAGACTCTGGGGAAGGGGGAAGAGAGTCGGGAGTCAGCCCGTCGGGGGAGGAGTATGTTATAGCTGAGGTGAGATTTTGTATTTTAAGCACCCGGTTCGTTTCGGCGGTAAATCACATGGCCATCCGGACTTTTGGAGAGAACAAAACAATAAATGAGTCTTTCTTTCCACTAAATTAATGTCTACATTAACTTGGATAACAGGGAAAGAGCTAGAGCGATAAATAAATAACAGCGGAGACCAATTTCGTTGGAAGAAAAACATGAAAATTATATGGCGGCGGTGATAAAATGAGAAACACTAGAGGCTACCAAGGTGTAACTGAGCGGCAGTGAAAAAACAGAGTGACAGGAACACAAGTTTCATCCATAAAACGTGTAACTAGGAAGTTAAAAGAAGTTTCACGTTTTAGTCGTGCAAATTGTACAAAAAAGTGTGCTGCACGTGCAAAGTTGTTTTTTTGCTTATTAGCTCCATTGTTGTTGTTTTTTACCGTTCCTCTCGTTGTCTTCACCTTGTCTTTAGTATTACTCGATTTTATATTTTCTTTGAGGAAACTCGTAAATATTAAAGAGAGCTTCGCTTTTAGCCCTGGCTAAATCTATATGTTACACTATTCTCTCGAACACCTTATCTATTACTGAGATAACAGAGATTGGCCGATAATTATTCACATCAGTTCGCTCACCTTGGTTAAACAATGGAGTCACTCTAGCGCATTTCCAGTCATCTGGAAATATACCAGAACTTAAAGACTTGTTGAAAATGTTACGTAAAGGGGTCAAGATCCGCACATTCCCGAATCAGTTTGCCAGAAATATTATCGAGAGCTGTTGCTTTGGTTTTAGATAATATATTTAGGAGAGAAAAAACACTGCTAATACTAACTGGACTGAAAGTGAACTTGTTGTTGCTGCTAACAATGTAATCGGCACAACTTGAACCATCAGTAACAAGGAGCGCGTACTATTTGTATGGAAAACCCGGAAATCCCGTGGAGAATTCAAATGGAACGGTTCATACCAGTGGAAATTCTCCGAGGTATTACCTTTTTCCCGTTTTTACCGAAGCGACCGAAATTTTCGGTACCATTTGTTTGGATCATTGCCAGACATCATGTAGAGAGAGAGCGAAAAATTTATCGACATTTTGTAAATGGTACAAGTCAATCCGGCTCCTGTTTTCGGTACCAAAAAAATACCAGTTCCATTTGACGGAAAATGTTTACCGAAATTTCCATACAAACGGTAAGCGCTCAAGGGGCACCTCATTAGCAAGTTTGGTTCCAATTGTTGAAAAGTGATCATTAAATGCATTGGAAAGCTCATGATTTTGCATAAGCATTGTCTTCAGTTTCAATTGAGGCCATTTTAACTCCTAAGAGAAACTGAAGACAATGCTTATGCAAAATATCGGGGTGACAAGCAAAGAGCATTATGGTATGTTATGGTATTTTCTGGAGTGGTCAATTGGTTCTGAGTTGTGTTCTTCCAGATAGATAAACGTCGTGAAGACAACGGTGAAAACGGTAAGAGTCTATGCATACTTATTGTCCCTGATTTTCACTTTTTTTGACGTTAAGTTTCTAAAACTGAGTACCCAATGGGTTAATATGTGTTGGGTTGTGTTTATATTGATTTATTTATCGGTGAAATGAAAAAAAAAAGCGAAGATGTCTGAGTTCATTCATAAGAAATAACACGGCTAAGGCTTAATGGCGACTGCTTGTTTTCTACCTACAACAGCGTCGCGTTGATGTCTCGCAAAGAAAATGTAAAATGGCCAAAACCAACCTTAGAGACATGAACAAAACCATGTAAGAATCATCAACTTGATGGAGGCAAATTAATGGCAGATAGATAGATACATTTAAACTCCCGTCCAATCTGTTGCGTTAGCAACGGCGGCAGTTTATTAGTTGAGGGGCCTGTTACTATGTCTATAATAGCTTTTGCAAGGTATAATTTGGAAACGTTTTAAATGTAAATGCAATCTGCCGCTAAAATCGACTCGAAAATAATGCCACAACAACTCCCTTATGTAAAAATCACTGAAATAGTCCAGGTACCAATAGTCTGCTACACAGCCGTTTTTAGTGTCATCGCGCTCCTAGCGTACACTCCTAGCGTTGCATGACAACACTAGGGACGAAGCGAGGGTTTTGCGTTGTAAGATCAGACCCAAGCAACTGGCAAATGTAATCAAATTTTTCCTTCGAAATACAAGTCGTTCTTTCTGTAAGGATGACATGGCCTGGTTCTTGCGTACAGCCGCTTGTGATCTGGGTAGCCCCAAGCTCTCAATGTATGGCGAGCCGCGACACACGCGCGTCTCCTCTCGCGTGCTTGTCTCGCGTGACTTCTCGTGACTCCCACAAATGGAGAGCTTGTCCACGTAAGATTTTAGAAATTTTGGTTGGTACATCAAATGGGACGGACCATTTCGGTTTGGTCCTACCGGAATATTCGGGACCAGATTTGAAGGTGGTCCATTTTGACCGGTCTGGTCATTTCGGTAGGTCAGACGGAAATGTCCCTTTCCATTTGACAAAATTGTTAACCCTACCCTGACCCTAACATAACAATATTTCGGCTGGCCATATCAGCCTTTTTTAGGTTTACAGATGTTAGTATAGGTAATAGCATGATTAGTAGTGATATTTGGCATAAATACCACGAGTGATATTTCAAAATTGTTAAACGTAATTTCAAGAACCGTCAGGCGACTGAAATTTGAGACAATTTTAAAATATTACGAGTGGTATTTATGCTAAATATCACGTACAAATCATGCTATTATTTGTTTATACTACTACCTGCAAAAGGTTGTAATTTTCACATGTAGGTATTTCAAATTAAGCTGAAATACCACTGCTCTAAGCCAATCAAATTGCAGAAATTTGTCATGTAGTAGTATAACTGAATATATTATAGGAATCACAGTATTATATAGGGCCCGTGGAGATGGCAAATTGTTTAAAAGCCACGCCGCCTCCCACGGATAGATCTGCTCCGCGTTACCTTAACACCTGTCTTGGCTTTCTTAACGCCGATTTTTAGCTCATTGGTTTTAAGAGGTTTCTGCCTTATTGACGGACATTGCATATCAAACTCATTAGCAAGCATTTCGGCAGTTTCCACATTGTGCCATTCAAGCTTGCGTCGGCCTTGCTTGATCTCAAGCCCAACTTGGTTGTAATGACGATCCAGAACTTGCAAAGATTTATTTAAATTGTTGCCAATACATGGTTTTTTATCTAGACCCCGATTTCCGAGATCCTGTAGATCATGCTTAAGGAAGACCAAGTTAGTGCTCAGTGACACGGAAACATTGGAGCATATGCTTAACTTATTTCCCGCCGCTTTATGTGACAAGCAATAACTTGCTAGAATTTTTGGCGTTAGGATATCCTCATTTCCAGGATGTCCATGGAAAGCTGTTTGAGGCTCGGACAAAATAGTCACTACATGTTCTGGTCCAATGGTATGGCCATTTGGAAACAGTTTGTTATATTTTGAGAGGTCATCACAGATCTCGAGATTCCAGTCGTAACGGTCTCGCTCAAAGTACCACGCATAACTGAGTATAACGCTGACTGGAGAGATAAAGCCGTTGTAAAACTTCCTGAAGGCCTTTTCAAAGTTTCTGGTCTTAAATCTCTTCAGAATGTGCTCTCTGCAATTATTAAAGGTGTCCCGGTAGATATATACCGGAAAATAGGTCATAGAATCAACAACAAATGGCAGCCCCAAGGCCAATTCTGTAGTCCTTGCCCAGATATGTACCCAAGACCGGAATTTGAAAGTGCAGCCTGTTCCCAATACTCGTAGCTTTGTGCCATGGAAAATCGACGACTTAGTTACTGGGGTAAAAAATGCGGCGTTCGTGTCCATCCACGCAATAACGGAGTCATTCGAATACAAGTCAATAAAAAAACTGCTCCAAAGCCGCCGGTTGTAGCCTGGCGACTTAGGCGAACCTGGAAAATTCAACGTACTTCTGTGTTTTGGGAGAGCTTCATACAGAACCTCAAGCTTACGGTCAGGAAAGTATTTTTTTGTCTCACTTATTATCTTATCGCCAAATTCATGATCCTGCCTCGCTTCATCATCAAGCACCAGGACTATCTTTCCATATGAAGAAGGCCAGTAAAGAACGGTTGTCCTGAATAGATCGCAAAGATAACGATGTCTATGATCTGGTAATTTGCCAGCCATTCTAACAAATAGTGTTATTGGGATGTCTGTGGTGGCTTTGGTTGACGCCAACTCTGCAGTGCTTTGGATACTTATTGTCTCAGTAGAGGAAGTACTGACCTTTCTCACCAACTTATTTTGAGGTCGCTTACGTGAGGTCGCTTTGAGTTTAGCGAGCTTTGCTTGGCTGATGAATTTTCCCATTTTTCTCATAAACACATTTTTTGAGAAATCTTCGGTTGCTTTGGCCCACTTGAGTTCTGCTTCGCTGATGGTCGTCGTAGGAGAAGTGCTGAATCCTCCCATAAACACATTGTCTGAGATATCTCTGGTTTGTTCAGTTTCTATAATTCCTAAGGAGTTCGCACTGCTACTAACATGAGATTTTTCTTGGACGAATAGTCGGAAAGTACTCTTATTGGGAACCATGTATGATACGAAGATCACCAAGAGAAAAAGGGGTAAAATTAAACGGCGGATAAGGCCAATTCTACAAATATAGAACCTCCCTAGCACCATTGTTGGGTTAGCTATATCGCGGGCTCAGTTCTCTTTATGGACTCGCTGCAAGAGAGAATAGACAAGTCAATGGCAAGTAAGGTATTAATAGCTTGGAAAGTCAAACAGAAAAAATGCAACTTTTCATGCATCAAGAAGAAATTTCAGCATGATAATTTATATTTGAAACTAGTTTAACGTACGATCTAAAAAGATCGAAGGGCCTCTGCTCGCAGGCGGATAAGCGAACAAACAGTCATGGAGGAGGCTCATGAATTTGGAGTTCGGCACTTGCATTGCTTGTTCACATGAAGTTACTAAAATTCAAACTAAAGAGTCGGCGATCTTCCTGAGTTTTCATTTTCATGAAGTGTTAAAGCAGCTAAAAACTTAAATTTTTACAAATTTTTACTTCGAAAGGTTATTTCGTTTTGTGATGGAGTAGGCTTGCATTCCTTACCTTTTGTTTGACGCGGCATCAGTGACCTTAAGATACACCCTCTCAGCCTACGGGTAGCTGGGGAGGGTAGGTGAACATGTTTACCTCGTAGTTTTATAAAAGGCAACCATTATTTCCCAGATGTAATAATGACGTAACCATTCTACCCGGTAGCCTACCCGTTTCTCCCGGGTAAGAGGGAATCTACTCTTACTTACGGCTACGTGTGTGGCTAATTTACCCGTACCCGTACACGGAAACGGTGTATCTAAACACCTCTTTTTACTCTGAGCATTTACGTGGCGGCCGCGAACAGCCTCCCGAAGTTGCGAGGCTACGAGGCGGCAGCCTAATAGAGCCGTGGGCGATTGTGCCTGGGGCGGAATAAATCTCGAATCGATGCAACATAGAGTAATGTAACGCAACACTTATGACGTAGTGCACAACAGAGAATGCATTGTTGTCGAGCGAACACGTGATGAAGAAAGAATCTACGAGCCGTATGCGTGCTTCATCCCGCCTTATTTGCATTTGCATTTGCAGTATATGCGAATGGCTGCGCATTTGCCCGCTTGAATTTTTCATTGCATGCCGCTAAGAAAAATAATAACGCCGCGAAATTTTTTGTGTCTTTGAATCTTTAGAAAGAGACGAAATATGAGTCCGTACGTTGAATATTCGCCGACTTTAATATGATTTTTCGAGGATTTTAAGTTTGCTTATAAGACCACTAAATTTTACGCAAAATAACTTGTGCGCAACTTCGGACAAAAACACGAACTTCAATATCCCGAAAAATTTGCTTAGTAAGGTCTAGATTTCAAATTCTTTATGCAGCAGAACAGTTTAGTTTACTATTTTCAAAAGGCAAACTTTTAAAAAGCAAGGGGCACACATACACCAGCCCATGATCCGCCTTCCCCGCCCATATCGTGGTAGAACTGCCGTACAGTTCCCAGCCAATAGCTCCCACATGTGTTGTGTGGAGGTGGCACTTAGAGGACTCGCCTGTCGGCAGTAAAGGGTCTTTTATACACGGGTTTTCCCCGTTCATTACCCGACGGCTATGCCATGCTGATGGCCCCAATAAACAGCTCTCCATGACTGCCACTGCCCGCGTGATATGGCTGTGCGCATGCTTGAGGTAATGGTCAGGCCAAGGGTTGGTTTAGGGTGGCTCAACTGGGCTTTTTAGGGCGGATACCTCATAAGTTTGAGCATTAACTACGTCGGCATGAGTAAAGATATAGAAAAAAGGTTACCACAACTTTATTATATAAAGATAAAAATTTCTTATGATCTGGATTTCATTGTAATCGAATTCGCCATGGCAACGTGATGACTCCATTGCATTTTAATTTATCTTTGTGTTTCTCTGAAACAGGAGTTTTTTTTCAAGAAATCGGCGAAATTCCCGAATTTCGGCGAACAAATTGTGAACTTTCGTTTCAGACGAAGATTCGGCGAAATTCCGACGCATCTGTCAGTATTGTGCTATTTCCTGCGAAATTTCGGAAGCTAGGTGATGAACCGAAACAAAAGTTTGTGGCTTGAACCGAAATTTCGTTGCGAAATTCATAGCTGACCAGAGCGCGGTTGTTTAAAGTAGGATTAGAGCGAAATTTGACTTCAATTGTGAACGCTTACAAAGCAGATTCATATGGATTCTTTTTGCCTGCCATTTGATATTTGGACGCTGTAAAATCACGAGTCAAAACAAGCATAAAAAGCGCTGTTGAGCAAAAGAAACAGGAACTCGGATTAAGCTACTGACTATAAACTGTATTCTATCTTAGCGACCATTGTCGCAAAGGGATCGCTCCGATAATTGAACGGTTGCTTCCAATCAATCCTTTTTTCACCGATCCTACCCCCCGGCGATCGTATCAATAATACTGAAACCAGCCCTTACATGTACATGCACCAGTAACAACATGAACATCAGTAAACAGAAAATCTTGTGAAGAAAATTTGAGGAGGAACGAAACTTGTTAATTTACGTATTGTTATTCCTGTTTTAATCTTACTAAATGAACGCCACGTTTACTCGATATTGCTGCCTGATTAACTTGTTCGCCGATTGACTTTTAGAAACCGTCAAAAGGGTAAGACTAATCTGCAGACCGCGGATCCTGCGGAACCTGCGGAACCGTACGGAACCTTAAGAAATGACTGTTTTATTACAACTACCTTTGGCTAACGTGACAAAACAATTACAATAGTTACGATTAATTTTTTACAATGACTGAGCGATTTCTCGCTCGCTGATAGTCGATAACAGCAAAAACGTTTTAAAACTGTTGTCGATTTCGGTTTAGTATCACTGATAGAGAGCTCTGCTTCCGAAATAAAAAGTCCTGGAATCGCGGATCGACTTCCGGCTTGTTAGTAAACGTCGGAAGGAAACGAGCGGTATAGATTTAAACACAGTACAGTAGGATGACAGAACGATGAGGGTATTATTGGCGCCCGCCGTCACTTCTTTAGTGACCGCTGTACCAAGGCATCCACCACACACAGAATCTTTGCGATCTCCTCATTTCATTTTCACCATAAACGTATTATTCCATCTCTTACCTAAATACCATTCATCCCACTATTAAATTTGTACTGGTCAATCTGCTCACTCAAATTTTTCTCCTTTCTCTACATTAAGGTGTCCCTCTGGGTGTCCCTCAATGATGTTATTGATCATTGCCTAGAGCCGA